>JADDOH010018668.1:27525-97900 GCA_016648135.1 Agrypnia vestita
AGATATTTATTATTAGTTAACTTTTAATATATATTAGGGTATACATAAGATCTCTTTTAATTTAAGAAAAACAATGCAATTACTATGTGTTAGCCATGCGTAGTATCATAGTAGATACCCATTCTGTTATCTGGGCAGCGCCAGCGGTAAATGAATATTCGAATTTCGTAATAGAAAATGCCTTGAACGATAATTACATGTAATTTTTGTGGAAATATCAGCCACGGGCTCTGTTCACCGTTTCCACAATTGCCAGTCGGCAAATAGACTGTCGTATTTGTAAGGCGAGCCGCCTGCCGCCCGCCACCCCAACGCGAGCAGCACAGCCCCGGCCGCTTCCCCTCGAGAGCGCGTTTTATTTGCCGGCATCTCGACAAGTTAGGGGCAAACAAAGATAATGTCGCGATAACAATGATCACAATAGCGAATGCTACTCGAATGTTTAATTCACGCTACTCCACGAGGCATGACACTTTATTATGACTGGCAACGTTCCGGTTGCTACGTAACATAAAATAATCGAATCGCTCAAATTCTATTAAAAAAATATTATAATAAATGTAGATAGCTTCGTCTCTGTGAGATATCTGTTATTTATCTTAATTAATGATGTTCCCTCTGAGGACAATATCCTTGTTTTCCTAAAAACTTTAACATGCACTAAAAAAATTGGGTGTGTAATAGTGTGCACCTATGTTAATAGTTCAGATGAATGTCTTATATATGTATATACATAAAAATAATATTGCTTCATACTGTAATCAAAAATAAAGAAGTTTTATATATGTTTACATTTTTATATTCTTGTATTGTTTATATCTTACTTACTTAATTTAATGTCGTAATTTTTATTACTTAATCTAATGTTTCTTTGTCTATATCTTACTTATTTAATCTAATGTCTTACACTAACGATTTTATTAATAATAGATATATACATATATGACAATGTCCCCACTTTTAAACACAAGAATAAATTCTCATTTAAAAGTGAGTAAGCGTATAATATAAATGTGTATTAATTATATTATATTGAATACACTCTTAAGTTTGTAAATTTACCAAATAAATTTAATAAAAATAAAAAAATTAAGAAAGGCAATCGAATTTGTATGTGTGGGCCATGCGTACGACGTACATTGTTTTGTGTTTTGGTGTTTATGCCCGTAAACTAATACTAATTCGATTATTTTTCTTAAATGAAAGACCAATACTAGTTGCGATATCTATACACTGGTTCATGGAAATGATAATTTTTCTTACCGTAGATGTCGTTAGTGAAGTGATTATAAAAATTTAAAACAAGGTTTGATAATATAGTAGAGCACTTCCTGATAATATATATTTTTTTAGAATCCATTGTATTATGGATGTAGCCACTTAACTGGCCCTAGGACATGTTCCTGAGTAATTTTTTAGTTGTACCCTTTTTATAAAACCATGTATAGGTACTACATACAAATTTAAAAATAAAAGCTATTATACAATATACATTGTTGATTTTTAAGATGCAAAGAAATGATGTACCTTAATACGTTTTTAATATAATCTACTTCTACTAATGTTATAGAAATTAAATGAAAAATTTATATACTCTAACATAAGATAATTTACAAACATACTATATAATCTGTACGTATGTATATTTTTAACAGGGAAATAAAATAATGTATAATAAAAGTAAATTTGCAGATCGTAAGAAATATTTTTTTATATTTATTTTTCTCTTGGAAAATCCGAATGTTATTTAGTTTAGTTAGTAGGGTGTGATAACTATGATTAATGGACATGTATATTGTGCCTACTGGAGACATATTGCACCGCCCAAAATAAACAGAGGCCTTAAGCGCAAAACAAACTTGCTGCGCTTGGGTCCTTTATGTTTCGTAACAAAGGGTAGTCCTTGAAGGCCGAAGGGTTGAAACAATAACTCTACGGATTATTTTGGGGTAAGTTGTCTATACTTGCTTCACCAATTACTTGTCTGTTTTATTGCATGTATTTTTACAATAGTTAAAAATAAAAATAATCTTTTTTTATTTTCAAGCATTTTCTGAGCTCAAGAAGAAAATTTGATATATCGAGTGCGAGAACGTAATGGAAAATTTCGTCAAAAGACCAAGTATGCATGAAAATTCGTAATGGAACACTTAATTACTAGTGTATTTAATAATAAAATATTGGTATTTTTTGATTTCGATGCGATTTATTTAAAACAAAATCATATAAAGAGACACCCTTCATTATTCAGAGGCTTATACATTTTATATATTATAAAAATGTCAAAACCTCCAGGTTTAGAATTATATTAATATATTTTATTTATATTTTGTAAAACGTTTGAAAATTCGATCTAATCAAGACAAGTCAGAAATATGGAAAAAAACGCAAACTTTGACGTCCACAACTTTATATATTTTCTTAAAATATTGCTATTTTTCATATAATTTGACAATATTTAAAGTAACTTATGTCATTTAAGTATATAAATAATGTAAGTAAAGTTATAAATTCATTCAGTTAAATACAAGTCAAAAACGATCCAAACTAAAACCGATATGGCGAGAAATATTGAAAAAACGCAAACTTTGCCCCTATGTCCATAATAATAGGTAGAAATTTACGACTCATAACGACTATTTGTTGTATTGTAGAATAGGTTTGAAACACCCTATATATTAGAGGAGAAGGTAATATGTGTTAAGTTTACGGATACGAGAGGGGCGTATCCGTAAACTTAACACAACGAAACAATGCGCGTATTACGCACTGCACCTACACCTACTCAATTGCAAGCTTACTATATGAAAAGACCCATACCAGCCGATGGTAAAAAATTAACTTGGCGGAAAAACAATTTAACCAACTGCTTTGGAGGAACACCTTGAATATTATTTATCACAGATAGAAATAATAATATATTATATGGCCTAACTCGTAGCGACGCGCTGGGAGTGAACATGATTATTATATTTGTGAATTTAGTAAGTGAAAATGAATCTATAATGAATATTCTTCCATACGTGTGGTATGGAATCCTGGATTCCATATTAAATGCATGCTTGTAATATTCAATTTTATGATTTTTTAAAAATAAATCCATAAATAAATTTTAATAAAGGTCCTTTTTGTTATGAAGACATTAAGAATAAATGCAAAGCTGATCTTAGCATAATTAATAGAAATAAAAAAGGGTCGCTCAGGTGGTTTGGGCATGTTGAGCGAGTGACTGAAGAAAGAATGGTAAGAAAGATGCTAGTGTTGACGGCGCCAGAAAGAGAGGGCGACCGCGGAAGACGTGGCATGACCAGATTAACCAGATACTGGAAGATGGTCCCGTTAGTGCCACAGGTGAGCCGGGGTGGCGTTCATCCCACCCTTATGAGGGATGAAGCTACTCACCGACCAGCTCAGGGTAGGTCGTGAGGTTCGTTCGCTGAAGGTCTGCGATTTAGTATAGCGATATAAGCGATATAATCAAGCGATATAATTAAACAACATGATTCCAAATTCGGATCTAGTACAGTTTATTACATACATATATTTGCAAGGTTTCAAAGTCTTAATAATTAATTAAAAGAAATGATCAAAATATAACCATTTTATAATGCTTGTAATTAGCAAGTAAAGAAAACAAGACTTTAAAAGGTAGCGTTCATAGCTTCATTACTCTCAAGAGAATAAATATAAAAAATAAATAATTTATAATGCTAAAAAAATTACAACCAGGAAAGTTTCAAGTGGTGAGGTTGCAATATGAAAGTTACGAGTATCCTTTAAGAGAAATAAAATAAAATAAACATTTTATAATGCTAGGTATGGGAACAAGAGAAAGGTTTTATTGGTGATGTTGTAATGTGACCGTTTCGATCATTTCTTTAAGAGAAAAAATAAATGCAATAAACCCTTTCCTTAAAAAAATATAATAGATTCAAAGAGTGAAGAGAATGAAATGTTTCCAATTTGTATGTTCGTATTATAAAATTTAAGCGATGCTTAATTATCAATTGTCTAGCTGAGAATAAAGAAAAAAGAAAACTGAAGGTTAGTCTTTAACTTTTGTGAAATGATAAATGCGAAAATGATGAAATTAAATGTTTCCAATTATAAAATTTTAAGAGTTGCTTAGTTATCAAGTTGCTTAATTATTATGTTAGAAGTCCCCAACAACCGCTGAGCCTGCGTGCGAAGATGTATGAATGTCAGGAGGCGAAAGTGTATGTCAGTACAGAAGAGTATGGCACTCTATCCTCTCTGACTACCCCCACGGGGAAAAGGCGTGATGGTAAGAAAGTACGTTTTGAAAATGGTATAGAATTTAAAAATTGCGAACTTCAACAAAATAGGGGTTCTATTTTAAAACAATTTTAAAACTGTTGAAGATTTCAAAAACTGCGTAATTCAAGAATATATGTTTCAAGAAAATAGTATTGTTTAAACACCGAAGAACAACAGGGGTTCTATATTAATATATTCTGCTCTATCAGGTAATACTATACTAGTAGTTTGTAGTAATTAACAAAATTACATACAAACCTCGGCAAGTATTTCTCATCGTCTGAAATTCGTTGCAGCAAAGTATTATTAGGTATTCTGCACCAATAAGTAAAGTTTGCGATGCTATAGCTTCGTTCGCCATTCGCTCAATTGCACAACACTTCCAGGCACAGCCAACAAAGTTGCAGCAGACAAAAGCTGGAAATGTTGCGTTCTTTCAAAGCCAGCAACGCGCTTTCAGGGAATTCTCAGACTTGTTTACAGTTTATGATTCCGTTTGAAGAGTTCCGTTACACCATTTTAGTGGCGCGCGGTGTGCGACTGTTCTGTAATTATGCTGACGGAAAAGTCTGCGAGTTCAAAATCGGAATTAAATGTCGAGACCAAACTGACTGTTTTGACATTGAATACCTATTTTAACACTTCCAACTAGCGAAACACTTGTCGGAATGCTTACAATTCATTGATCGCGGCTTCTACAACGAAGTCAGTCCTATTTTATTTTATTTATTTATTTTATTTTATTAATTACACGGCTTAATAGCCTTTTACAACAGGTTTATACATAATTAAAATACAACAAACTATTAAATGTAAAAGAAAAATAAAGGGTATAAATGTAAAAGAGTATATATACATAGTTTAAACATAATGAGGTTAGACATATATGTAAAAAAAGTATATATGCAAAAAAGTGTAAAGTAGTGATCTCAGAAATTTTTACTCACCGATAATATAGCAATATTAAATTTGATTAGCCAGGTATATATAAAAAATTTAAGACATTATATAAAAATTTAATATTTTGAAAAGAAATGATCATATAATGATTTTTTAAATTTTGAGAGAGATAGATTTAAAATGTCGACATATGTAGGTAGTTCATTGCCCAGTTTATGCATCCGAGGTATGCTAGAATTTGAACGATAGTTTGTGTTATTTATTATTTATTATTATGATATTTTGAAAATAAGAACATGTTTTTTTTGTTTAACAATGTTTTTTGTTGATGATACGCATCTTTATTTAAAAAAAACATTCTCAAGGGTGGGAAAAGATAATACTACGCCACACATACGTTATTCCGCATGCTCTTAGGTCGCTGAATCCTTTAACAGGGCTGTCCTAAAATATTTTGTTTAATCGTTTTTTTTAAATAGAGATGTGAACACGGAGATGTGCCGCATCAATATTCTTTTTTACCATTTACAAACTAAGCTAAAAGCTTGTGCGAAGAACACAGGTCTTACCTGCTGGTATCCTGTAATGGGGCTCGAACCGCCGACCACCACATCATTAGGCGAGCGCCATGACCGCTACACCAACATGTCTGATCGTGTCAGATCTTTTGCAGTCGTTTTGCTTTTAACAATTTCTAAAGTAGACTCGTGGGAGCGTACACGACAAACTCATTACAGTAAAGAATGAACAAATGAGGAAGTAAGTCGATATTAACATAGCGAATCGGATTAAAAAACTAACGCTTAAAATGAGGAGAGGATAGTAAGAAATATATATGACGCGAGAGTTGATGGCATCAGAAATAAAAGATGGCCTTTAAAACCTTGGGAGAGCAAAGAAAACCTGAGATCGAAGAGTTTGTAAGAGAAGATAAATGCCTTTCTACGTACCTTTATAGAGAAACGGGCATTATAGCAATAAAGTTTATTATTAAATGATGGTATAAATAAATAAATAAGAAGAAGAAAATTTTGCCCCGCAATTTTGTGCAATAAGCCGGACCTGAATTAAATGCTGACGTCTGTTGTTATTTTTGATGATACACGCAGAATCGTTCCCAAAATTCAACATGCATGATGTGTTGCTACAGCTAGTATATAAGGAGTGAAATTCATAAAATACAAATAAAAAAGAATAACATTCTTACATATTTCTTACAAAATTGTAAGATAGTTAGAGAGCCAATCATTAAACATTTGCTGTGCTTGAATGAATGTGATACTGTTTGCTAGGGATGACATAATTCGTGATGTTTTACATACATTTTTTAAATGCTAGTGAAAATGAAATGGGAATGGGCAGGCCAAGTTACGAATACAGTTATCTAATGCCATCCGTGGAGGATCGAAAGGCCTCACATGATTCGAGAAATACGTGGCAGCGAAAAATAACACAGAAAAAGTAGGAGACATTTGGCGAGATTTCATCCAGTGAACGGACGGTGGCTGATGATGATAAAGATATCAAAAGGTGTACTTAAAACAAAATGAAGATCTAAATATAATATATTTAGAACAAGTAAATTAAAGTATAAATAATGTCGTATATAAAAATTAATGTTTTTTGTTCATATTTTGTGCGCTGTTATACCGTTTATCCGATCTGACCAAAATTTTGCATACTTATTCATCAGGACCCGGCGGGTAACGTTGGTAACATTTTTCCCCTCCTCCTATACCCCTTCTCTTGATATATTATAATTTCCATGTAAATCTGTACCGTTCGACCGATCTGACCCAAATTAAGGAAACTTATTCTTTAAGACTTTGCGGAAAACATGGCCCACATTTTCCCCTCTCCCCTTTGTATATTCTCTGTATAAATCCATACCATGTGACAGATTTTACCCAAATTTTGCATACTTTTTCTTAAGGACCCAGTGGAAAATATAGGCCACACTTCCTCGTCGACATTTCATCCATCCCGGCCTAGATGAAATAGAAAAATTGTTTTTTAGAGCATTTGCAAGCAATAGAACCTTTGTTTTCTCCCACAAACTTATTATTAACTTAATCTGTAACCCGTTGACGCCGGGTTCGAATAGCTAGTAAATTATAATTTTGTTATAAATTATATTGTAGGTATTTTATAAATAATAATAAAATACCTACATTATACTCTCCATAAGCTTGATCCATTGGCTCATCTTATGGGGAGTATAATGCCATTAAAATGTTATAACGTAGATGTAATTTATTATTTATTTTCGGTTAAAAGTGATCTTTCCTGATATCATAGCACACAATTTTTTTTCATTCAATATATTTAGCTCTTTACATGAAATTGAAATTTAGTAGATACTGACATTTCAAAAAATTCATTAAAAAGTATTCACCTACCCAGCGTGTTGTTAGACATCCTCATGGCTTGCACTTGTAGCGAGTCCGGTGAAGCTACTTGAGATTTTCTCTTCCGGGGACGGCCTTTCTGCACCGGGCCCACCGAAAAATACTGATTGGGGGACCCGCTTGACCTAAAATATATTACAATTAATTCATTTTGAAATTGCTTTAATTTTCTAATGAAAATATCCTAAAATAATTTATGTAGACAATCATTCTCAGTAGATTACTTTTACCAAATGCCTAGAATTTGTTTTAAATACTAGTTCTGGCGCCAAATCTAATATATGGAAATTACACCTGAAATTTATGAAAAAAAAGTAAACTGAATGCGGTCACTTAGGCGCATGTATAGGAGACCTATATGTGTGTATCTACAATAGAACGAATAATTAACAGTATCCAGCATTAAATTAAGAGACCAAAATGGTTCGTAAAATGGTTTGGTCATGTAGAACGCGCGAGCAAGAAGGGTAAAGAAAATTTAAGAGGAAACTAGAGCGCAGGAAGATAGATGTACTAGAGATGTGGTGTAGGCTGCGAATGCATCTCAAAAAAAAAAAATTTTCAATATTGACCAACGTCTATCCTCCACAATTCAAATGCGTGCTCATGCGACTTCACAAATTTAAAATTCTACAATTTTGATAATTTTTAAGATATATTAATTTTAATTTCTGTTATATGTTCAATTTTACTAAAATTTTCATTTCCAATTTCGCATACATTGAAAAAGAAGAAGAATCTCTCTAATACTGTCGATATCACTTCTTCTTCCTTGCACTGTCCCAACAAATTGCCTAGGTTGACTGTTGGGGTCGGCTCTTCTCGTTCTCAGGCTATATCTTCGGTTCTGGGTATTGCTTTCATCCAGGCCGTTTCTCTGTAATATTTTGAAGCATTGAGTCATCCAGGAGTTCTTTGGTCTTCTTCTGAATGACTGGATGAATCTTCATAGACATTGCCTGATTCACTGTGTGGTCTGGTGGTCTCCGTTTTATGTGCCTATATATATATATATTCACTTGGAATATTGGAACAACTCCTCAACTCCAAGATATGTCAGTATTCTTTCTACCCAACCACTACTTGCGTTCTATTTTATCTCTAATATTTATAGGAGGCGATATATGGATCCACGACTTATTACGTATAGTACAATCTCTTTCAAATCATTTATTCGGATGCTATAAGAAATGTTGCTTTGGCTAATATATTACTTGGCATTCTTTTCATTCATGAATCGATGATCTCAATATTCAGATTTTGCTACGCTATGGCTAATGGGCTCACAGTCCTCTTCAGAGAATAAAGTATAACTCTCACCTGAACATAGCCGCTATCTCCTCCTCGCAGTAAGCCTCGCTGAAGATGAGCTCGTAGTGCGGCCGGCAGTAGATAGCGGCGTCCCTCATGCCGAAGGTGTCCCCCTTGGAGAGCGGCACGCCGCAAGAGGAGCACGTGAAGCAGCTCAGGTGGAAGACCAGGTCTTTGGCCCTCATCACCAGCTCGTTGGCGGAGATGCCAGCCTGGCAGCGGGAACAGCGCTTCACGCAAAACATTCTGTGGACAAATGCGACTTCGATAGTTCTTTATTACCCGGTACACCTTACCTTTACGTAAGACTATCGTATTTTAAATCTCAATGGATAGCTGTACATGACCACTAATAATTATTAGTTCACGAGGTTTTTGGTATAATATCGGTGTATAATTGTAAGGTGTTCTGTAAATACAGTTTAGTACCTTACCTAGTACCGTACCCATTACCTACAGTTTTAGAACTTTCTCTTTGTTCTCTACATAATCACTAATTAACATACCAACGCGCCATTTCCTCAATTTTCTACACTCACCTGTCCTACCACACCTCTTTTTCGTTGCGTTGAATATCAAAGGATAGTTATAATAATGATTAGCACCTACGCAAGGTTTTTAGGTATTTTTTTGTATAATTTTAAAGTGTTTTATAAGTACTGTTTAGTACTTAGAACTTTCTCTTTTTTCTCTACATAATTATTAATTAACAAACAATGCGCTATTTCATCCATTTCCTACACTCACCTGTCCTACCACACCACTTTTGCGTTGACCACTTTTATACATCTTGTCTTGCACACTCCTTGGTTGTTAGCTGTCATCTAAAATGTGGTTTATCTGTTCATGCCAGTCTACCTAGGGGTCGCAGATAGAAATACCATAAGAACGTTTGTATTTCTCTTTAAATAAAATATTTTTGAAAAACATTTCAACTAGTGGCATAGAAGTACAATTAACCGTATACCGGTTAATCGAATAAAACGCATCGGAAGATGAAAATAAAAGTACGAATTCGAGGTAATGCATTCTTGGAAAAATTTTTATGTCGTCATGGTGTGGATTTTATTTTGTATTATTTTGATTGAATGAAAGACCTTTATTGATTCAGTCCTGGAGGTGATGACGCTATTGGTTACGTGGTCTGGCCGCTGGACAAATTACAATGGAGATGGGATGAAAAAAAGAGAGAGACAAAAAATTGACAGTCTCAGGCTCGGATACAGTCAATACTTAATGAATTAATGGTGAAAATACGCTTAAAAGTAATTTTAAGTACCAAGCACGCTTTTAAAGCGTACTTTAACCTTTCAATTATTTAAGTTTTGACTCTGTATAGCCTTCATAAATCTTGGAAATTCTGCCCAAAACATGAGTCTCATAGTAAACCAGCTGAAGACCAAATACATGGCCGTTGGGTGCTCCCAACAAATCCCAACTCTCTCGTTTGGAAGTCAAAATTTTGAAACGGTACCGAGATTTACATACCTAGGATCCCTGATAACAAGCAACAATAATACTACAGAAGAGATCCAGAAAAGCATAGTGAGCGCAAATCGCTGTTTTTTCCACCTACAAAAGCAGATGAAATCCAGACTGCTATCCAGAAACACCAAGATATTAGATACATAACGCTTATTAGGCCAGTGCTCACGTACGCAGCTAAGACGTGGGTACTAACTAAGGGGAATGAGCGAACACTGGACGTTTTTGAAAGGAAAATTTTGAGGCGTATCTTCGGACCGGTTCTAGAAAATAGACTTTGGCGCAGACGTTACAACAATGAGCTCTATAGTCCATTTAAAGAGCCAAACGTCACAAAATTTATAAAACTGGGAAGACTTCGGTGGCTGGCTCATGTGGATAGAATGTCCGAGCATCAAGCACCAAAGTCCCTGCTGAACTCAAGGCCAATAGGGCGAAGGAGCTTAGGAGGGCCAAAATTAAGATGAAGCAACCTCAAAGACTCTCCTCAAAGACATCTCTGCCTTAGAGCTTTGGAACTGGAGAGAGTTGGCACTAGACCGAGATGAGTGGAGGAAAATTATTGAGGAGGCCAAGACCCACCAAAGAGGTGCCAAGAATGATGATGATGATGATGATAAGTCTAAAAAATTAATTTTATTATTTGTTTGAATCTACTTATATTCATTTATTACACATACATGTTTCGGAAAAACCTTTCAATCGTCAGGGTGTTTTATAAATGTCAAAATATCAAAATGAACGATCACGCTGATGATGGACAGGTTTTTCATAAACATTTAGGTGTAATTAATGAATATAAGTACATTAAAATAAATAATAAAATTAATTTTTTAAAATGTCAGTGTACACAGTTGCTCAACCAATTGAAAAGATCTATTTATTTTAATTTGTTTCAACCATGCACCTTCGATCGACGAAAGGAAAAATATTTTAGATGATATAATTTAAATTTTTCAAACTTCTCGTATAGATTTAAATACTGGTAATCGATAAAAAGTATACGATTCTTTGTTATGAAGGTGTTCGACGTAATATTTCTGTGAATACGTTTTAATTTCAGAAAGTCAAATATTGATGTTTGGTTTTATCCTCTTCGCTCACTTTACTGTTGGTAATTTTAAAACCCTACACTTAAAGCTGTCTCTATCACCTGCTAGATTCTCACCCCCTGATTACTTAATGTCATCATTCGTTTTATACTAAATCAATCAATTTGTATTAATTCTAAAATCTCTATAAATTTAAAGATTCCTTGGATAAATTATATACTATGTGATGTGACAAGTAATAGTGATATATCCAAGAAAAACAGATAGTAGGATAAACTCGGGAAAAGTTTGCTTTGATTTTTGGAGATTGCTGTCGCTGAGGTGGTTGTTACAGAATTTAAATATTAAACTAAATGAAACACTGATAAAACCGATTACTCTATAGGCACAGGCGTGAAGTTAAGTCTGTCAAGTTTGTAGGTTTTTGAAAATAAATTCGTACTCAAGGTTACTGGTATAATACGAGATAAACCGAGGACGGAAAAGCCAAAAACTGTAATTTTGGGTACTATACACGTCCCAGATATCCTGAGAAAGGTGAAAGCACGAATGCTGCAGTGGACAGAATATTTGAATCACGTAACACGCTCAAAGTCAAAAAATGTTCTTAGGTTCTCTCGTCGTTCAAAATCATTTGGTTTGAGTTTTCTGAGATATGGTTATTGATGTCATGTCTATCTCTTGTTTTTAGATTTTTGAATTTTACATTTCATTTTATTTTACTGTCATTTTTATTGCTTCTTGATTTTTAGATTGGATTTGTTTACAATTATTTCATTTTGTTGTAATTTTGTTGCTTCTTGAATTTCAGACATAATTATTTTAATTTGTTGTAGTTTTATTGATTGTTGACATTCATATTTGATTTGATAACTATTATTTCATTTGATGTAATTTTGTTATACTTTATGTTAAGTAATGTTTTATTTTTCTTTATATATCACTTTATTAATTGTTTTTGATAGAATTATATCTTATCTCCTTTTTTTATTATTACCTATCAATCTAAACATGTTTATATATATTGTTTCTTTAATGGTACGTTGTACCGTGTATTAATTAATTAAATAAATATTATGCCGTGTTTTTCAACCTTTCTGGCCAAAATTTCGGATTCCTTTGCAGGGTCCATTATCAAGGCCGATGTGTTGTTGATGGGGAAGAGCGGGTAATGTTAAGATGGACCTGCAAAAAGTGAGCGCGTTTCCTGAAGATTGGGGCGTAGTTATTAAGGGATGGAAAACCTCTTTTGTGATTTCTGTCATAGACTTTCGAGTACCATGGGTCCGCTGATTCTATTTTTTTATTTTAATTAGACCTTTGTATATATTGATGTATTCTTCTTATGTTTCTTCTTCTGCAATACCAGGATCAATACATAGCGTCTTCGGTCCGATAATAGGTTAGAATTAACCTCGGTCCTAGGTCCCGCAGTTTTCAGCAAGATTAATCAATATTAAAAAAAATTAAAAATAAATCCATCCAGTATCCAATCTTGCAGATTGTGCTTCAGGTCGCAAAAATGCACTGAGGAAAAATCCCTTTAGGTATCTGCGCAGTGTTTTCAAAATATTAGAATAATATTTTATTTTCCAGTGTCAGATTTAATGTTGAATTAAATTATACAGAGCATAAATAATTTGCAAATTTCATGATAATTCATTTCTAAAACAAACAAAATTATACAATTTTTTATATCATTTTTAACAGAGAACTGATACGCCAATCGCTTAAACGCAACTTCACAACATATGAAATCATAGTAAATAATTACAATCTTTTCAAGTAACGCATACGCCAATTATCTTCACAATAACTAGTATGTTATCAGAAAATGAGACAAATGATAAAGAAGATTATAAAATAAAATAAACATCTTTTAGCACATACAAATATTTTATTCACGCTGTTATCAATTCAGATCTTTACAAGTTTACAAGTAAATAAACATAATCGCTCTTCGCAAATAATCCCTTTAAAAAGCATAAGAAAATAGCTTTTAAAATTATATTATACATAAAACAAATGCAAGGAAATAATATTTTTGATGTTTATAGCGTTAACTTTATGGTTAAACATAATTATAAATTTTACTTAAATAACTTTGTAAAAACCACTTAAATTTAAGTGGTTTATACAAAGATATTTAATTAAAATTTATACAAGGAAATAATTCTCAAAATTGCAATCTTGATTATTAACGCAATAATAAATATTTCATCCCTATAATATAGATACTTTGATTACAACTGAATTATATTGAGTAGCGCTGGAATATAAAAAACTTCTCCTTCAACTCGATTCAAAACATCGAAATATTTTCATTCTTAAACTATTATTTCGCACAAAATCTTTGAACTCGATATAGGCTTAAAAATAATTCATAGGAAATTTTTTATAAGGAATTGAAATAATGTATAAAGAAAGAAAAGAAATAACACATACATTAGTCAAATAAACATTAAAGGAAGCCTTTATTTATCAAAATTGATGTTTAATATAAGAATATATTAATAAAATAATTGTTTTATAAAATATAGCAACATTCTATGTTAAAAATTCTCCTCTCCCGGTTGTTAAAAATATTTAAAAATTATTTTAAATGTAAGTAATTGATTTATAGGATAAATTAGAAACAAAATCTTTATCTGACACTTAGCGACAGACAAAAACTGAAATTAGTAATATTGAAAAGTTCTTCGGTAAGCTTAGGTAGGATTAGATTATGTAAGATTTTGACAAAAATCTAATAAATTAATAATTATTTTTCGATACATAATATCTACCTTGAAAGCAAAAATGAAATAATTTAGTGATTTTCCATAAAAGGAAGGGACAACTAGTATAATTTGAGTGTGAAATTTTTTACATATCTTAAAAAGTTAACCCAGAGTTGTCAGCAATTCTTAACCACAGTACCAAGTATTCTGAAAATACCTAAATTGATTTGTTACATACCTTCTAAGCGAAAAATGTGATTATAATGGTTTTGGTTAAGTTTTTGCGTTCGTCAAATAATTTAACAGTTGTAGACCCCATGGCAAGAAATTGTTAAGTAACATTTTTGTCAAAAATGAGTTAATAAGTGTTAATAAGTTAAGAGTTAATAAGTAATAAATGTACGCTCTTTCCATTGGAAATAAGTTCAGAACTTAAAAATAATTAGAACATGTTCAAATCATAGGGATGAACATGATAACTACACTTTTTCATAAAAATTAAATCAGTTAATAATGGAAAGAACATGTTATCTTCAATAATAACATGTTCACGCCATCATTCTGAAATTAACACGCCTTTTAATTTGATTGGAATATTTATGTTTAATATAAATTTTACTTTGGCAGTACTGTCATATATTTGTAGAATATTACAATATATACTTATATATTATTTTTCAATAATTTTAAATGGTACATACCATGTTTTGTATTATTAATTAACATGTCAGGTATTTTGTAATTTTGGATTATGGATGGTAAAAACGGATAGCATTTGAAGGGTTGTTTGATGTTCGTATTTTACCAATTTTATAAACGTGCCCTAGTATTAAAAATGAGTTCCAGAGGCGAAAAAATGATTGTTAAATACAATTTTTAGGCAAAATTAGTATACTTTTATATTTTTGTGCATAAATGCGTTTTTTTACATTGTAAATACTTTTTAGATATTTTAGTGTCATAAATCAATAAAAATTAATCTTAAATTAGCAATAAAACATAATTTTCAAAGGCGAAATGCAAATGTCTAATTATCTCAAAATGACTTGAATGTTAGTTAACAACTTCTCGCCATGGGGTTTTCATTTATGTTGACTAGTTTTCACTGCCTTAACTTTTACCTATAGTAATCGTCCTTGCAGTAAATGTTGCGGTCCCTGGCGAAGCAGGTGAGCTCCGAGTCCAGCGGCAGGCGGCACTCGCAGCAGCGCAGGCAGGGCGCGTGCCATTGCCTGTCGGCGGCCAGCAGGTAGTACCTGCCAATCACATAATAAACTGTAGATGTGGCAAGTCAAAAATAAGGCAATTGCCTTACTTGCATTCGTCACCGAACGGATCTTCTTCCTCGATTGGACGCGACGGCACGCCGAAAAAAGAGTCCCGAGGTAAAAGGAATAGAGTATCGTGCACTATTGTAAGAATGAGTGTGTTATTTTAGCCACTGTGACTTCAAGTTACCTGATTTTTCTACATTTGCTACATTTGAAAGTAGAATAGTATGGGAATAACGTGTCTGTTTATAATACGTGAATGGTACCTGCAACAATTATGCACTTACATAAATATATCTAATTTTTACCCGAAGCAAACACATTGTGGTGAGACATGATATCTTTAAATAATATAGCTTTTTGTTTAACACCACTTTATTGAGTTAAAACCAACTAGTTTCGACTCACAACTGAGTCTTCATCAGGGTTCAGATATTAACTAAATAAAAACAGAATTACGAACAATTAAGAAAGCACTAAGGGAAGAAAGAGACAGAACGTCAACTGTGGTGGGGGTTGGGTGAAAGAGAGAGGGTATGGGTGGGTATAGTTAATTGGAAGGGGAATATATCTAGAATTGGACTCCGGGATAAATCTAGTTGCTTATTAAGTAAATATTTTTATTTATTTGTTTTTAAAGATTTTTTTATTTCCAAAGCTTATAAATTATTGAGACGAATACCTATGTCATTTCTATGAAGTACATCTACACCCGAAGATTAGTCAAATGCATGTTTTTTTTCTATTAAATGAATTGCAAATTCTGAATAGCCTACACTATTTAAACATCTTTTATGTTCAATGACCCCCACCACAGTTGACGTTCTGTCTCTTTCTTCCCTTAATGCTTTCTTAATTGTTCGTAATTCTGTTTTTATTTAGTTAATATCTGAACCCTGATGAAGACTCAGTTGTGAGTCGAAACCTGGTTTTAACTCAATAAAGTGGTGTAAAACAAAAAGTTATTTTATTTAAAGATAAATATATCTGTATGTTTCAGTACACAAAACCAAGTATTTGGTTGGTCGATGTGGAATCAGGCACCAGCCAATTAGGAGCCGGCAAAAATCTGAGTCTTGCAGGTTAAAATTATTTATAAAAGTTACAAACAATAATGAAACTTCTTCATAAAGAGAAAAATGATTTTGTATTGATATTATTAATATTATTAATAAAAATGTACTTTGTTTTCACCACTTATATATTGAAAATATCAACATGTTTCAGGGCAAATGGTAACTTTGTCAGGATAAAATGTATACTAAGAAATTAAAAATCAAAAATCGATTTTTAATTATACTCGTACATTGTATCCTGCCAAAGAGACCTTTGGCCCTCAATCATGTTGATATTTTCAATATTTAAGTGGTGAAAACAAAGTACATTTTTATTAACAATATTATTATTAATGAAATTATTATTTGTCGATCGAGGTTATAAAGTAAAGCATAATTTGGGTTAGTGTACAGGATACATCGCTGAATGAGTGCAGTCATCCATTGGTACTACCCGAAGGCAAGCTTGAGGACGAAAAGCCGCTCTAAAACATGCTGGACTGACGAAATCATCAAATTCTGCGAAAATACAGTGCAGCAAATTAAAATGGCCATAGAAAAAAGGAAGGAAGACATCGGGGATGCCTTTATCCAGCACTAGATAGTAATATAAAACTCGGGTGTGGGTCAACTTTCCGACAACTCAACTCCCAGACAAAAAATTATTTCATTTAGGATTTGTATTCGCATATTTTTGTGAAAATATGCATTGACTTATTTTAAACTGTTTTTGAGAATATTTTTTCTATGGGGATTTTTGTAAGCTGAGGAAATTTCATTTCCTATCTTTCCGAAAAATTGTGTTGAATATTCACGTGTTTTTTATTAAACTAATTACTCTATAATTTGTTGTAAGAAAAGTATATAATCTAAACAGCAAAAATAAAACTTAATAGTACACATAATTGGAATACAATTAGAAATATCAATACTCATATAACACCTAGAAATAGGTTTGTGTGTTTTTTTGTAACTTTTGTTTATACAAAGCAGTTTAAAATCGTAAATGCATTTTAAAAAACACATACTTAGCACACTATTAGAAATATCTGTATTAAAAATAATACCTTGATGTTGTTTTATGTAGTCTGGAGTGTTGAGATTATTTTTTTACAAAAATAAGTTTAAAATCTAAAATATATTAAAAATAAAACTTTATATTAAAAACATTAATCATCAATATCATTGAAAGATTTGGTAGATACTTCGTGGTGCAACTTGTAATTTAAAATATGTTTTACTTTACTTTGTAATACACACACACAATATGAGTTGTTATATTACTACTATAGTTTCGAGAGGAGCAGTCCCTCTCATCATTAGGTATAGAGATCAACATCATCATCACCTGATGAAGAGAGGGACTGCTCTTCTCGAAACTAAAGTAGGAATTTAATAACTCATATTGTGTGTGTATTACAAAGTAAAGCAAAACATATTTTAAACATTAATCTTCTTTTGAAATTTTTCGAATTTTTCTAAATTAGTGTTAAAGGTATTTCTTTTTACATACAAATTTGATTTAAAAGTACTTTTAAAAAAACACAACAATAAAACACATCAGAATATTCAAAACAATTTCAAAATATTGTTTGAAATGAATCATCTTTAAGTAACACACTAGGGAAAAATATAATTTAAAAAATATACTATCGGTTTGATGTTAGGTGTTAGGTAATAGATGAATATGTTTACAGATGAAAAAATTATGCACGTATTTTTTTAAAGAATTCTAGAATACAACATCTTATAATTTAAATAAAAAGTTGGCTTGTTGGGAAATCGGGTGTCGGGCAATCAGCTGTCGGGCAATCGGCTGTCGGTCAATGGGCTGTCGGGCAGTTGGTTTGTCGGGAAATCGGCTATCGGGCAATTAGCTTTCGGGCAATTGGCTGTCGGACAATCAGCTCTCCGGCAATTTTTTCGTACATTGGTTGTTTTAAAATACATTAAAAAAATTATTTGTAGTAGGTAAGTGAAAATGAAATTTGTTTTTGTTTATGTGCTTGAATACGCGAGTTTATAAAACTGAACGTGTATGAAGTATTATTGAGCCTTAAATGAGACAATCGTGTGACTGTTCGAATTGATACTACAAAATGTGTCAAACAGGGATGCGTAATGTGACAATGGCTTTTCAACCTGTCCATGGATAATTGTATGAAATAACTGAAGGAACTGAAGTAGGAGCGAAAATGGACGGGCTTACCATATCCTGCCTACTGTACGCAGATGATGCAGTATTAGTGGCTAAATGCGAAGCTGATCTACAATGCCTGGTATCATGGATGTCCGATGTTTGCTTGTAGCGTGAACTTAAGGTGAATGTCAGCAAATAAAACGTGATGGTGAAGAAACGAAAAAGAGTTTTTAAGTGTGATGTAATCGTAAACAATAATACTTAGAACAAGTGAACGATTTGTGTATTTGGGAAATATATTTAGTAGGTACAGCAATACTAGGAACCATATCAAAAGGAAAGAATGTGAGAAATGAAATAAATGGCGCTCTTAATTTAATTATGGCAAATATGAATCCCTCAAAGGAAGTCAGACTAGCGGTACATAATAGCATTCTATTGCCAGTTCTGATCTAATTCGTTCAGTTCAGTTCTAATGCGTTCTATAGCCAAGTAAGCGATGTCTTCAATTGGTAAAATAGGAATGAAATTAGGCTGAATTCGGTAGAAATGCGGTCACTAAGGCGCTAGTGTGGTAAACCTTTGGTCCATAGAGTGAGGAGTGAACAAATTAGAAGTGAATATTATTCTGGCTGAAGCGTGGTAAATATAATGAAGAAAGGATCGCTGAGAAGGTTGGTCATGTGGAACGCATAGGCGAGGAACTTGTTAAGGAAATATATGAGGCGAGTGTTGAAGGTAGCAGGAATAGAAAGATCGACCTGTTAAAAGCTACAACAACTGTATAGAGGAAGCGAAAGTGTAGTGTAAATAAAGAAAGAAAATATGGAGTTTTATCCTCTCCATCTTCCCGTGCAGAGAAACGGCTCGATGGTTAGATAGTTAGTTAGTGTATTTATATCCATAGAATATCCTAGTTTGGTTATATCGAATTAGAGAAAGATAAATATAAAACTGCACAAGGTGAGTGTTGATGAGATCAGAAATTTAGTACCTACTTGGAGAAACTAGAGACCAGTAAGAAGGTCCTGTTACGTAGAAAATAATAATCGACAGAGATATAAAATGAGATGAGAGTTTCGCGTGTCATGGAGAATGTGATGTTTATCGTGATCGATTCCAAAGATTTTAAATTAAAATAAAATATAACAGTTGCGGTAATACATGATATCTCGTATTATACATAATATCTCGTATTACTCATTAAAAAAAAGTATCCTCTAAAATCAGAGTTTAATTGATAGAAACGTTAGCAAACAACTGTTCTGTAACATCAATCACACAGTCAATGGTCAAATCTCGGGTGAAGGAGAGATTCTTATTCCTAGGTTCGAAGCATTGCATTGTATGTTTATTTTTATTAAATAAAGCAAATAAAATTAGATAAAATAATAATTATTAAAAGTGAATGAGATTTTAATATATTTTTTTAAATTACATATCCATTATGCAAACAATCAATTTTTATCTATGACTTCTTGATTAGTATAAATTACATCTTAAATCTTGTTAATATTTATTTGTCTATTATGGTGATTAATGTAATAGTTATAAATACATATTTAAAAAAAACTCATTGTTTGATGCCATTGTATTGAATAAATACCAACTAGTTTTGACTACCAAACGACTCCTCAGAACATCTGAAATTAAAGTCCTGATATCCACTGCTGGAAAAACTTTACATGCTCGTGTCCGAACTGTAGATATAAGAGAAACATGCAAAATAGAGGACATATCATAGATGAAATAGATCCAGAAGGAGATTCTGGAGGGATCACGTAGCCAGAACACAGTGACAGATTCGTGCATACAGCAGCTAATGAAATCCCCTCTGGACAATGCCCACCGGGAAGAAGACCGAAACCTCGTCATCACAGGAGGCGTAGTTTTCTGTCCTAAGATCGACTGACCAAAGATCGACAGATCTAATAAAAGAAAAAGAAGTGGAAGAAGTAGTTTCGGCTCAGAGATAAGCCTTATTAGGTTTGAATATATACTGTAAATTTATTTAAGTACCTATATATTCAACCCTAATGAAGGCTCAGCTTCGAGACGAATCTAGTTGGTATTTTATTTAATATTTAATTTTATTCATGTAAAAGTTAACATTTTTTGGTGCTACCTAGTTTCCTATTATTTAAACACAGTGAAAATACGTTGGGTATTAAGCTATACTTAATCTTATTGGATTCAGTAGAAACAAGAAAAAAATTTAATGTAGGAATCTCCTAGTAATAAATAAAATCCATCCTACCTACTATTGCAATTCATTGGTTATCAGCTTTGAACTTTCCATAACTCTGCAAGATTGATTAATATAACTAAAGACCAGGGGCGTGCAGTGGAAACAAGAAGCGTGACTTTTTCCTGAGCATATATTTTGAAAAGAAACCGAAATAAGAGATATATCTACTAATATTCAAATCAAAATAATTAACATTATATTCAGATTTTAATATTTCATCATATTCTGCTAGTTAAATATTTAATTTCGTTATTTTTTCTCAAATATACGGTTACATAAAAGTCATGCTTCTTAATCCCACTGCACGCGCCTGCTAAAGACACACTTAGCATCATGCTGTTTCATTTTAATTTATTTTCATGTTATAATCGCGCCGTTTCTCTCCAGAGGAAGTCGATGAGAGCTCCACAATATTCTTTCCTATTAAACCTCTCTTGATCACTTTCACACATAAATAGTCGAATATGGCCATCTTCAAATATGTGGTAAATGTGTGTATTAAATTGTTAAACTCCACTATGTAGTAAACTTTCAATAAATTGGTCGCAGTTTACAAACTCACCCCAGATATTGAAAAAATGGATACCACCGTATAAAAAATAAACAAACAAATTTTTATAATCTTCTAACATTAAAGGCCGCCATGAGGGTTAAATATTTGTATATTTTTATCTGGAGGGCAAAAAAAAGACATAAAAAATACACTTGACTTGAAAAAAAAACAAAAAAAATGATCTACTAACCAATTAAAGGTTCCCACAAAAATACCCAACATCGTACATTGTACTAAGGATTTCTTATTTGACTTTATTACAAATAATAATAAAAAGATAAATCTAAAAAAAATAGTAATACTGAATACTTAGAATAACACGTGTAGTTTTTGAAAAGATCTAAGAGTTGTCGCATGGTTAAAATAAATTAAAATAACAAATAAAAATAACAAATAAAAATAACAATAGATTAAAATACTTTCAAAAACAGTTTTTTTGAAATGGTTAATTTAAACCATTTTTTGAAATGGTTAATTTAAACCATTAAAAAAAATAGAAATAATAAAAAAAATTGTTTAAAAATTATTTTACCTATCCAAAATTGCTCCCCCGCACCCCGCGCACCCTTCGGGTGGTGCCGGAGATCTCTCGGGAACTCCGTCCCTATCCTTGAGCATGACTGGATTCAGAAACGAACACCGAACTCACTGTTGAGAATCACTGGTTAATCACAAAAATTTCGGACGTCATTGATATAGTGATAACTACTATCAAACGTGTTCCATGATTTTTTTACATTGATAACGCAGCAAAATGAAAACGTCGCAAGTGAAAATATTTTAACGATATGGTATTAAACTTTTTTAGGCGAGAAATAAAATTATTTGATTGAAATAATGTTCATATTTTAGTTAAAGATTTTTTTATATTCACCGAGAGTTTATTAACAGTCAATAAACATTTATTATAATCATTCGGATATAAAGAAATGAGAACAGAAATGATTTGTAAAACTCGCAATTATCGCAAATTGCAATTGACATTTTTAGTGTTGTAATTTATGAATTTCGTTTAATGTAGACAAAAAAAAAATAGTGGTGTGTGTCGAGGGTTGGAAACTAATTTCACAATGTCCGAACTGTCAATGGTTAGCGATCTGCGTCCGCGGCTGTGACGAACGCGTATCCCGACGCCGCCCTGCCGACTGGCGGCGCCGGCGGAGAGCGTCCCGGCGCTCCTCCCCCCCCATCATCCCCTCCAGACCCGAGGGGTGGGAACTCGAGCCGGGTGCATCCCCAAGAACGTGGCAGCCGTGATATTTGATTTTGCCAAGTCTCGCGTTGAAAATGGTCAAGTGAACGCGATGCGTAGAAAAAGGAAAAGAAAATAAATTAAAACACGATATCCGGGAAGAAGATGAGAGTTTTCGTCAAGTAGTCTGTTACTCCGAGAGTTAAGACTCTCGCCTAGCGATCCGACGGCCGGTGGTTCGAGAAGAAGAATCGTTAAGCTGAAAATTGTAAGAATATGACGTAGATACTTATACAAGAATATTATTATACAAGAAATCCAAAGAGTAGAACAGCAAAAAAATTACAGAATTGACAATACAGTAAAGATAGTACAGTTTAAAATGGCGGCGTGAAGTATATAAGATAATACACAATTTAGAAAAAGGAGATGTGAAGTATATACAAAGTTAAACAAATAGGTATAATAATTTGTTTATGATTGCATTATGAATCAGGACGGCAGGGTGTGGAGTTTTTAGTAGCGAATCTTTATATTGTGCCGAGCTGAAATTAAAAATATCACAGATATGCGCATGGTGTTACCTAGCTTATGCGTCTGGGTACAAGAGGGTTAAAATGCGAGCTGGTTCTAGTGTTGTCACAATAAGATTAATTAAAAAAATTAACTTAAAAGTATTAATAAAGTAGCCGGCAAACATCTTGAAATTTTACGGCCTAGTGGGGGGAAATTTGCGCATGTCCCGTTCCACCAAAGAGACCCAAATTTTGTCTTCTGCGCATTCCCCCACTACGCCAAAAAAGTTTGCCGGCAACTGTACCAGTATTAAGTATACCCTGATGAAGGAACTTTGTTTCCGAAACCGGTTGGCTTTACCAAAAATAAAGTAATGATGAACTATGTCAATTTGTTTAATTATATTCATAATGAATAATGACAAAGTATATAATAGCAAAATACAGCAGTAAAATATATGAGTAATTTAGTACTATTATTGCTTCCAGGGGAGGAGTCTCTCTCATCGCTAATTATATATATCGGCCATTAACGGAAACAAGTCAAGGATTGGAGAAGTGTAGTGCCTAATTAATTACTTAATTATGGTGTGCAGTATTAAATAATTATATTTTTAATTAAAATGTTGCACCGTGAAGTAACGTTCGCATCTCTATTATTTCCATTAATAATTCATAATTTAGGGGTTTTGTACTCAAGTGCATGCTAGTCTTGACAAGGTTAACACGCATGTGATAAATATTGGTGAAAAGTTAACAGTACTATGGTTGTGGTATACAGTGTTGTGAAGTATATAGTGTTGGCCCTGATGAAGTGACGGGTACGTCTCAAAACCGGTAGACCTAAAATCTGGTAGCGGTTTATACTCATTTAACTAACACTGTTATAATATCTAACCACAAAGTTAATGCTTTAAATATTAATAATATACCTATATTCTTATTAATTATATAAATATTTAACTATTAAATATGTTTATTGCTGCTTTTCTCTCAAATAGTGGACATTGTTGCTTTTGCTATTTACATTTTACATACTTGGATATTGCTATCTTTGTATGTAGTTTCAGTCTAAAATCGACGTCAACATATGTATGAAGCGGCCATTTTGTCACGTGACACATCCTTGGGAGTTGATTGGTTGCAGTGGACATTACTGCCTATGCTTTCCATATTACGACACGAGAATATTGCTGTTTTTGCTTTTAATATAAAATATATTTTAAAATCTCGAATTCTGTACATTCTAAATCAGTAGTTCCCGGTAACGGCATTCAAAACATTTTAGAAATTTTTTGAATACCGCTGCCTTTGCTCTTACACCCCTCAATTAATTTTCGTCCCCCCATATAAAAAATATTTAAGGCAAGTCGATCATATCGACAAAAAAATTATTTTAGAATATTTTGAGTCTGTCCAAATTTTTCAAGAACATTACTGGATTTTATTCCAGGGGGACATGATTAATCAAGACATATTATGGATGCTAATATATATTGCTTTAAAAATTCCCATAAAAAATATAAATACGTCATTTGTGACATCTGTGTTTGATTAGGGGAATGAAAAAGCTTTGGTCGCCGGTGGTGCTAGTGATTATTACAAAACACATGTGAAACGGGTTGTAAAACTAACTTACAAAAAAAAATGATAAATGTGGTATTCTATCATGGGTGGAAAAGGTGAACGTTACATTAAGTGATCACTTAAACCAGCCGTACGATGGTTCGTAAGCCCTGTGAACACACAAAAAATATAATTTCGTCTCTGTGAGGTATCTATAATATATCTTGAATTTATTTTATATTTTCTTCTTATATTTATATAATTAATTCGTACGTTTTGTGAAAGCGGGCCATGAATAAAGTTTATATGTAAAAATTAAGATCTGAATACATATTGTGAAAAAATACATTTATTTTTTACCTTTAATATGGATCAATATCGCAGTGGAGAAAAAACGCATATATATTACAGACTAATGAAAAATAAATTGAGAAATGTTACCCTACAGCTTGCCCTTATACAAAGGCAGCAGACGGAACGCAGCAAAGGTGAGTCGCTTTTCCTCGGCAGGAGAACTCCTGGCTGCTGGAGGGAAGTGTTGGCCCGTAGAAACCTGGAGTGGTAGATACTGCATATAAATCATCGTTCTTTTAATACCCTTTCACGATGCGTTGGAACAGTGTGCGTCGAGCGAACTACAGAAAACAACCGAGGGTTGTTTTGTATCGTTCAACTGACGTTGTTTTTCGTCACAACCACATTAAAACTCGTTTTTGTAAAATCTTTTAACATACATGTTCAGTCCCTTTACACACATGAAAAATCTCATTACACATATAAAGGATATTACTAAAAATTCTAAAAAATCAAAAAAAAATCAAAAAATTGATTTCTCATTAGCGACATCTGTGATCATTTAAGGGGAATGAAAAAAGCTTTTGATGCCGGCTGCGCTGAGGATTGTTGCAACACACATACGAAGCTTGCCGTATAAATTAAATATATAGAACTTCCAAAAAAATTAGTAGACATGGTATTCTATCATGGGTGGAAATGGTAAACGTTACATTGTGTAAAGTGATCACTTAAGTCAGCCGTAAATAAGGTCTTAAGCCCTATGAACACACAGAGGCTTCCATACCTACTTTCCCATAAAAATATAATTTGGTCTCTGTGAGACATCTATAATATGTTGATTGGTTAAGTCCCTTATGTATACGTTGAACAGCATCCAAAACTTATTTATATTTTAAAGAAGATTTATTGGATTCTCGCTTAGTCAGCAAGTACTGAGGACGGAGAAAGATGAAAGTGCCTCGTCGGCGGTTTTCTATCTTCCTTGGATGAAAATGAAAACGTTTTTCCAAATATTGGGGGTGCACAGACCGTATTTTACTTATCATTTTATTTTTACCGTATTCAGTATACATCCATTGCTATATTGCCAGCTCCACGCTCCACTTTAATACATGAGTGTTGGTACCAGGACTCCATTCATTGAAACAATTTTTTTTTAAATAGAGACGCGAACATGAGATGCGTGTCGCATCAATATTCTAACTATTCTCTGGATAGGACTAACTTGCTGGTGTCCTGGAATGGGGCTCGAACCACCGACCACCAGATCACTAGGCGAGCGTTATTACCAATACACCAACAAGCTACTCATATTACTATTGATGGGATAGTTTATCTATTACTTCGCAGGTTGTGATGCTATGTAGTATCATATTAATACTTTGTCTTTCATGACTGATTCTTACTTAAATCCGTATCCAGTGAAAGTGCAGTCTATATATCCATTATCCACAATCTATATCTGAGTATATAATGGATCAACAAATGTTTTTTTTGTCTTAATCATCTGTCCCACTAATATATCTTATTTATCTTTTCCTTTTGATGTTCCATTTTTTCCATTTGCGAATCTTTTGTCAAAGTATTTGGTCTGTAGGTACCATTTTATTACGCCCGTTCTTGTTTGGACGTCTTTGTACTGATTGGTTTCCAAAACTGATTTAGGCTGACTGAAATATCCGTATCCATAACTAAAAGATTGACGGCAGATCGATGCGTTTGAGATATGGTGCTGGAGACATATGTTGCCTTTACCGAGAATAGTGTCTCCATATTACAAGAATTTAAAATTAAGGCGATTTCTCAACCACTTGTCTGAATCGAAGCCGTCTATTTTTGACATCTAGCCTGGAGAAGCTTGTTGTGGTGGACCACATCGAGGGTCGAGAGAGAAAAGGAAGATCTCCCATTGTGAGACCCCTGGCGTTGGATTGACCAAGTGATAAAAGCTAACCGGAGAAGATGGAGGAGAAGACAAGAGAGATCACGATCCTCAGTCATGAGGAAGACCGAAAACAGAAAGACAACAGAATTACCAAATATTGATCAACTAGGTACAGGTTCATACGAGACTGCCGAATTTGGAATCTAAGGGTCAATAGTCATTTAAACAGTTAAGCATTTGCGAGCTCTGCACAAAACAGGTTTTTGGAAGCCAATGGCTACGAATACTTCAACATTGATTACAAGGCGACACATGGCATTTCTTTATCTTTAAAAGTGAAAATGCCAAAAACTACAGGTCAGTAGCAAGCATACAACGTTTACATAACAAACATATATTTAATTCGTAAATATTATAAAATTTTAAGTAACGTACGTATAAAATATTAATATGAAAATGTAGGAGAATCCTACCCTCTCAGAGATATGGAACAGATCAATGTCCAAAGTGATATTGTTCACAGGCATAATCATCGTTGATACGCTGCTGTATATTGGAATGTGAAACAATCTATGCTGACGCTGTTTTAGGTAATTTTCAGAAACATAAAAATTTCAGGGTTTTTGATCATGCACATTCCTTCTAGCCTCTAGACTATTGTAGCCAAGCAAACCCTCGAGAAACTCGGCAGGGTAAAGCCGAGGACAATGCTTGTACTGTCTCTTGTAGAGACATATCATAGCGGTGGTAGGCCCAAGACTATGAAATTTATTCTCCGCATTACGGAACGGTGAATCAGAAGAATTTATTTAAAAAACGCGCTTTAATCAAAATGTCTAAACGGGAGAAAAAAAAAATTTTAACAGCTAAAGTACTAAGATCGATCATCGACATACATGGTATGTCCATAAAATCAAAAGTGTAGACACTTTCTTCTTGTTCCGCCAAGAAAAAAATATACTAGTAAGAATACGAAAGCGATTGCAACAAAAAATGATATTGTTTGAAAAAATGCATCCCTTAAAAATAATATCTCAAATTAGTACTTTTTTATCATAAGCATTATTCAATATAACATTTTTTTTTTTTTATTTTTCGTCACATAAATCTTTTAATCAATTCTAACCTCACTGAGCTGAAATTAATAAAACTAAATTAAAATTCTTGGCAATTTCGTTAAAAAGTATATTTATAATTTATCTATATTTACCACTAGCTGTTAATACCCGGCGTTGCACAGGTTGAGAATTAAGTTTAAGATAAATTTGTGAGGGTAAACAAAGGTCGAATCGAAGATTCGAACGGTATAGATTTGCATCAAAAATATATCAGGGGCGGGGAAGGAATAGGGGGGAAAGGTCGCATATGTTACCCGCCGAGTCCTTAAGAATAAGTTACAAAATTTTGATTCCGATCGGTCAAACGGTACAAGATTTGCATCGAAAATATATCAGCGGACGGAAAGGGTTAGAAGAATAGGGGGGAAATGTCACCTATGTTACCCGCCGAGTGCTATTGCCGAGTGCCCCCTATTCTCATACCCCTTCCCCCCCCCTGACATATTTTCGATGCAAATCTATACCGTTCGAATCAAACCTTTGTTTCCCCCAAAAATTTATTTTCAACTAATCCTTAACCTGTGCAACGCCGGTTACGAACAGCTAGTTTAAAATTAAACAAACCGACAGATATCGCCAGCATGTACAATTGTACAATACCCCCATAAAATAGCATGTCAGCATTTTAAATACTTTTTCTTATTAATTAAACTGATTTCGTAAAATTAAAGAATGATTATTGTTTTTTCATGACAAATATTAGGTCCTTACATATGAAATTGATGTTTTGCCGTACTGGCAAATTTGATCTCAAATATCTTCTCTTTGGTTAGGAATTCCAAATCCAAATTTATACAGCTATTTACTCATGTATTTGTGTTTTGAAAATTATAATTCATTTGTTTTTTCCTCAATTGTTTTTTTCTTTGCGTCACTCAGTTTACAAAATGAAAAACTTGAAATATCGCGTTATTTATGAGTACGAGTTCCACCGTGGCACCAGTGCTGCAGAAACGGCTCGAAGGATTAATGATGTGTATGGCGACGGTGCCGCTAAAGAAAACACGGTGCGTTTTTGGTTCCAAAGTTTTCGTTCTGAAAATTTCGACCTGCAGAACAAGCCCCGTGGACGGCCGGAGACCAAAGTTGATAATGAAGAATTGAAGGCTATTGTGGAAGCGGATCCATCGCAAACCACATCCGAGTTAGCTGCAGGCTGCGGTGTTAGTGTAAAACTGTTTTAATCCACTTGAAGCAAATTGGTAAGGTGAAAAAGCTTGAAAGGTGGGTACCTCACGAATTGAGTGAAGCAAATCAACAAACGCGCGTTGACTGCTGCGTTGCATTACTCAACCAGCACAATAATGAAGGGATTTTAAATCTTAAATCTGGCCAGACGATTACGGCAGATGTCTATTGTCAGCAACTGCAAACAATGATGGAAAAGATAGCTGCTAAACAACCGAGGCTGGTTAATCGCTCTAGGCCACTGCTGCTTCATGATAACGCTAGACCACACACTGCACAACAGACGGCTACCAAAATAGAGGAGCTTCAATTGGAATGTCTAAGACATCCACCGTACTCTTCGGACCTTGCCCCAACAGATTACCATTTTTTTCGAAATTTGGATAACTTCTTGTAAAGGAAAAAATTCAACTCCGATGGGGCAGTCCAAACCGCCTTCAAAGATTTTATTGATTCCCGTCCGAATGGTTTTTTTAGTAAAGGGATCGATGAACTACCTATGAGATGGCAAAAGTGCATAGATAGCAATGGTACATACTTTGATTAAATAAAAATATTATAATAAAAAAAAATCGGCTTTATGTTCCTCCCATACTAAACGCCAATTTCATATGTAAGGACCTAATACTTTTCCCTGCCAATTTAAGAGCGTTCAGTTGATCTGGAAGTGGGTCAAATATTGATTACAAGATTTCTCGCTGACAGGCAAGTGAAGCTTAATAAAAGTATATAGCCAGAAAATGGACCATTTAGAAACAATCTTCTTCTTCTCGTGCCCTGTCCGTTTACCGGATGTTGGCTATCATGTTGGCTATGCGGACTTTGTTTACTGCGGCCCGGAACAGCTCCACAGTAGACTGGCCAAACCACTGCCTCAAGTTTTTCAGCCATGAAGTCCTCCTTCTTCCAGGGCCCCGACTTCCGGCAATCTTTCCCTGCATTATGAGATGCAAGATCTCGTATTTCTCTGGATGTCTCATCACATGTCCTAGATATTGAAGTTTTCGTATTTTTATTGTTTTAACAACTTATTTTTCTTTATTGATCCGAGCCATAACATCTTCATTCGTAACTCTGTCCATCCAGCTTATTTTGAGAATTCTTCTGTAGATCCACATCTCGAATGCCTCAAGTCGCCTTATCAGTTGTTCGGTAAGCGTCCATGCTTCCATTCCACTGAATAATACTGAACATGAATTAGAAACAATCATTTCTATAAATGTGCACAAACAATTTAAAATACTGTTGTTGGATTAAACAATTTTTGTGCGAAATGCCCAGGATATAAATTTTTAACGAAAATGGCGCTATACGAGTGTACACGCGTTAAATATCCATTATTCCATCAATTATTACTATTTTTGTTATAAATATAATAGAAATTCGGGCTCCGGTGCATACAATTTACCACGATTCTAATAAAGATATTGGAATTGTGGAAAACAACTATAAGTCTTAATTAATCTAAATAACATAACCCAACTGATGCGTTAGATCTTCTGGATTAACCTTCTTCTTTCTATTTTTCCAATTTCCATTTCATTTGTGGTCGGCTCTCCTTACTCTTTTTTTCACGATTCCCTGTTCTGGGCCATCGTTTCATCCAACTGGGCATTCTTCAGGTCTTTCTCCACACCACTCCATGTGGCACTGGGTCGACCTCTACCCCTTTTATTTTTTGTATTCAAAATATAATACAATGATCTCCATGCCTCATTACATGGCCATACCATTTCAGTTGCGATTCCTTTACCCTTCCAGTAACAGGGACCACTCTAAAACTACCCCTGATATGCTCAATTCTCATTCTGTCGCGTCTCGTTACACCCCCAGACAATCTGAGCATTTTCATTTCACTGGTATGGAGTTTTTGCTCGTGCACCTTCTTTAGGGTCCAGCATGTCATTACTGCAGTTTTGTATACAAAAGCTTACCTATACCTAGTTCTCACAAGAATACGACTGTCACTCGAAACTCAAGTGAGCGATCTCCATTTCTGCCATTCTACACAGATTCTGTAGGTAACGTCAGCGTCAATGAGTCTAGTTACTTTTTAACTTAGAGCTTCTGGTTTAACCATTTAGAGGATTAGCCGATTGAGTTGTGTGTTTTTGATATTAATTATGATAGAAGGATTAGAGTGTGTGGGACATAAAACTACCATTTGTGTCAAGTATAGTCAGTAGCCGGCAAACATCTTGAAATTTTACGAGGTAGTGGGGGAAAGTTTGCGCGACGAGACCCAAATTTTGTCTTCTGCGCATTCCCCCACTACGCCAAAAAATTTCAAGAAGTTTGCCCTCAACTGTAAATATAATAAGGACAGTAAATGTAAATTGAATCGATTCTTAGTGAATTTATTAAAATTAATAATAAAGGTTGGATGAAATATGCTGATTGGAATTTACACGGTGGAAATGGAGTTAGAAACAAAGGCCTTTGTTTATCGCGCATCCAAAAAGAAGGTGCGCGTGAGGGACGCCTTCACCACGTGCTCTGGCGAGTGCTGACTTCACGCAGTGCTGGTTGATTTGATCAGCGTTCAGTGGAAGTTGATTGGATTCGTTCATCGCTCGCCGCAACCACATTACAAATGGAGAGGACTAAATGAAGGAAAGCTTTATTCTTCAGATACATCTAGGACAATGGGAAATCTTGTATCTTACAACTTATTACGAAAGGGAGGATAGAACGCAGCGGATAAGTACGTTATATTGGCATCAAAAAATGATATTTGAAGAAAAAAGGCAATATCTTATTTAACAATTTGGATATCTTTGCACTATCGCTTTCTTCCTATTACAAATGTTATTACTAAGTTTATCTGATTGTGCCAGGTCATTCGTGGGCTGTTCCTATTACGTTTTCGCGCATCATTTTACTATCATCACCGCTACCACCAGCATTATCCAATACTCATATAAAATTTTCTAGTGATGATCAAAACCCTTATTTTAACCGGTTACATATTAACTGTTATTTTAACCGGTTACATAAAAACGGTAATTTGTGATTTTTATCTGATGTATCGCTGTATCGATGATTGGTAACTGATTTTACGAGGGCAACTATCGGTACACTAGAAATTAATTAATTCTCAGTTACAAATAATTGATACAATCAGATGTAACCGGTTAAAATATAGGTTTTGGTCATCACTACACGTATCTGAATTATCTTAGCGACACAATTGAATAACAGCGTACGCATTTATTGTTGGAGAGAAAAATATCCATAGTCACTAATTGAAAGATAAATGAAAATAATTCACAAATTGAATATTCTCAATGTTGCCAGCATATATATTTTACAAAAGTAATTGAACGAAAGATTTGATGTATCGGAGAAGTTGATTTTTATTAAGATTCGGTGGGTTGACCAGACCAGGCTGCAGAGAAATGTGGAGGAAATTTGTCATTGACATTAGCAGACCACAAACGATTGAAGAAACAGCAACGGAGGTCGTCTATGTCAGCAATAGTTATTTGTACCGGTACATGTATTAGCCCCGTGTCCTCAACAACTCCTTTCTCCCCTCAATTGTAAATAAATCGCCGGATTCTTATATGAGATACGCAAAAAGCAGTGCTTGCATTAGACAACGGTCATTCAAAGCTGATTGAAATTGCTTTTGATAGGGATGTAGTAATATTTCAATACATTCAGAGAGTCTAATGGGCATAAAAATGAGGTCCCGCGATAGTAAAAAGGAGCGTAGTCAATGCTCGCTGAAGCTCTCTGTGGGTCGTGAGTTATGAGCCGTAGACTCTAATTATTCTGTAAATACGAGCGAGAGACTTTATGAATGGTTTCCCGTCTTAATTACATGGTAACGAGTGAAGAACATGAATGAAAGATTTCCAACTAATTACTAAAGAACAACCTGTAAATTGTTTTTGTTTTTCACGTTCGACATCTTGTTCCTAATTAATAAATGTGATGTTTCATGACTATAATATTACACTGACTCATCCAACAAGGCGCGGGCACTAGGGTGGGACTTACTTTTAGTGATTAAGCAAACCGTTGGGTTTAGATATTTTTTATTGTTTTTTTTTCGGATAAGAATTGTCGACTTCAAAAAAAAAAGGATTTAATTTTAATATTGTGAAAATATTTATTAATTCTTAGAAGAATGGAACAGAATTCGATAAATAACTAGTCTTACTTACTATCCCGTTTCGCCCGAGATTTTGATTCTTGTATATATTATTATAATATTCCATTAGGTATATGAGTTTCAATCAAATCAAGTAATCACAAACTATTCAAATAAATGTTCATATTGGGTTCTTTAAAATTCTGCTGTATCTTCGGCCGAAAAATTCATTATTTTCGAAATCTTTTGAAAAATCAAAAAATCTTTTGAAAACGGACGAACAATATGACGTATATCTTATACTTGTTGACTTACAATATTTCAAAGTTTCGTTTCTCGTGATGGATATGGAGAATATTCGTATTGACCTAAAAATTCCGGTCATACGGAATAAGCTATGTAAATATGACGAAATATGTCAGAGCCCATTCGAGACCGTTCGAGACCTTTTGCTGCTTCGCTTTTATAATTAAGATAACAGTTACCGATAATTGTTGCAATCAGATACCAATCACAAAATCATGGTTCACAACGCAATCGGGATTTACTTCTCTCTATTTACTTTTCTGTGGCAGAGAGTCTGCAAGTCCTGACTACTTTAATTTTATTTGTTTTTGAATTTTCCCGAATAAAAGGCATCGTATGCAGTGGTGGTATGATATTCGTCTTTAAGACATGCATATGATTTTTGCTGACACCCCTAAAAACTTGTTTAGACACAATTATTAGGTAGGCATGTCATATTGTCCCCAGATTTGTTTCAGTCTTGTCTCTGGAGCCACTGGAGCGTGCAACATGTAATCTTCATATAAGACCTTTGGATACGAATTATTACGTACGTATTCGTACGACTATTTTCGTACATATTGAGCGCGCACATTGATTGCGTCTTGCGTTGGTCACGGTCAGTTACTTTTCGCATTTCTCCAATAATGTTTGTGCCAAATGAATAATCTGTATCTCCTGGAAAACTTTCTTCTTACTCTTAGGCTGCTACGGCTTCGTCGGCATAGTCAAATGGGTGAACGAAATATAATATACTAGAAAGGGATGAATTTGATAAATTCCATCATATTATGGCGGGCTTAAATAATAGAAAATTTCATGACTATCTATCTAATGGATTCACAAATGTTGGGGAGAATCGAAGGGCAACGAGAGCTCATAACATCGGAGAAATATGTAAAAGTTTTTTTGTTCGAGTACATAATTATACCTCACCTTCATTAAACCAAATTATTTAACTGATGGTCAGGCAGTTGAATCACTTTGGTCCCACAAAAATTTGTGGTCATGTATCAAATTGACAAATTTTTCAATATCCATCGTACGAAATTGCAAAAATTTCCGAACAAATCCGGATCGTGTCGGACGTCGCATCTATACGTGCGTACACGCACTACTAAGTCTTGTACAGTGTGCGATGTTCAATACTACTTTGAAGGTCAGGAATGTACTTGCGTATTCGTACGTATACGGACTACTCAATTTCGTACGAAAACGCATCCAGTGTGCGGCCGGCATAGAGTTCGTGAAGATGGATGAAACTTAATTCTTATCAAAGTTCGGGTAAATGAATTCGAGTTAGAGTTCGCGAAAAAAAAGAAATTTTTATTTTAATTGATGCATAGCGAAATATCGTCAAAAATTCAATGGTGTTGGTGAATTCTTGGAGACAACGGAGCGGTCAGTGTTTTTTATTTTAAATCTTTTTGATTAATTTAATTTTTTCAATACTCCTTCATTATTTAATTCATGTAGGAGTCCTGATGGAAGAGGAAGAACGAGCCAGCATTGGAAGTTTTTGAAAGGAAAATTTTGAGATGTATCTTTAGACCGGTTCTACATGGACTTTGGCGCAGGTGCTACAAAAAAGACCTTTATACATTGTTTGAGGAGTCAAGCATCACAAAATTAATAAAATTGCGGAGAATTCGGTGGCAGGCTCATGTATAGAGGCAGATAACTGCATAACGAGAACCGAAGTCCCTGCCAATTCAAAACCAGTAGGGCGAAGGAGCTTAGGAAGGCCAAAATTAAGATGGAGCGAAAATGTTCTTAAAGACATACCAATCTGCCTCGGAGATCAAGAACTGGAGAGAGCTGGGTTCGGTTGGATTTTTTTGGTCTTTAATGGGAATAAATACAGCAGTGGTGAAATTTTATGAAACGTGATATTATTCAATAGTTATTCATTTTTAAACAACCACGATGTTCTTTTATTCTCGTCCGTAGATTTTCGCCGTTTGTTCTTTGTATTTTTTGTTGCAATCTACTTAAATTATTTGTATATAAGTAAAGTAACTTTGAACTACACACACGTGCAAAAAATACAAATTTTTAATTACTAATACGTGTTTTTATATAAGCATCGATGCTTTATTTAAATAATTGAATCATTCGATCGTCAGGGGTGTGTTTGAATTCTAACTCACGTTGAATATTACCTAAAGGGGAACTTAATACCTACATTTTCATCGCTGCTTCGCTCAATATATTCGTCTCCATTCCCCTCCCACTCTTCAACGGCCGCATTTTACAATCCCCCACCCTACCTCGCCCGCCCTACCCCAGCCAACCACCACAGCTTCTCATACCCCATTGGCCATCATGTTTATACAGATTAAGTTTTTCTGCAGAAGGTGGCTTTCAGAAATGTAGATTATTCCGCTAGATGACTGGGGAAATGTACGGAATATTTTATGGAGGAATATTCAAATATTCATTCCTGGGTTTTAGGGATTTGATGCAAGGTATGGATGTTGATAATCATGCATGAGAAGTGGGTGAAGAGAAGAATGTGGATGAGGGGACATGAGAGTGTGGCGCTCTATACTCTCTGTGGGAGAAATGTATATCACTGGGACGCGAACCCGGAGTTTACTAATGCTGGTTTACCAACGATTGTGCTTTCTGGGATATTATGCCGTGTTTTACGATATTTTTGATCGACGTTTCGGATCCCATTGCAGGGTAGGTAGGTACATCATCAGGGCTGATGTACTATAATGTGGGCTGAACCCATTTCATAACGGATAAACAAAGAAAAATATATAAAAAAATAAAGACAGATTGATTTATTCTAATTTCCTATAAAAATAAATATACACAGGGTTATTTGGAAAACATTTATAAAGTCGCAGGACTATATTCCTGCTTTAATTATGAGTCGAAAATGTTTAGCAAACATGGTCTAATATCAATAGTTATGGAGATAAGCGTCATCTAAGTTTGAGTTTTTTTTCCGATATTTCTGATTTTTTTTAGTAAAATAAAATTTTTAGTACGTTGGACTATCATTTCAGTAACTTATATCAAGTATTAAAAATTCATTCCCTTTAAAACAGTCAAATAAAATAATAAATAAAATAAATAAATAACCTTCCAAATAAATGAATTTTTCGTAATCAATATTATTTACTGTAATGATAGATCAATGTTTAGTAAAAAATAACTCAGAAATTTTGTAAAAAAATGCAAACTTTGATATTGCATAACTCCATAACTATTGATCAATTGGGTCATGACTTCTTGAACTTTTCGACTCATAATATAGCCCTGCGAGGATATTAATTTTTTCCAAATAACCGTGTATATGCTTTCTTTAGAAAATATTGTTACTGTTTGGATGCCACTGTGGGACACGGATGACTCCTTTACCACAGACTTTGGTCTAGTTAAGGAGACAGCGAATATATTTTACATATAACTAAAAAAAATAATGAAATTCACTGAAAAATCAAACACATTAAATGTAAAATTATGAAGCACTATTCTCACTATTTACGCTTATATAAATAAATACTAATAATAACCTCTAAAACCTTTTTTATATATTAATGCTTTTTCATATATTAAATTGTAATCTATTAAGTTGTGCTGGTGCAGTGGTACTCCACAGGTTACATTCAAAACGTGACGAAGCGTTAATTAAAAGTACAATGTTCTATAATACATCTGTTGCTTTCATTCATTCATTAAATATTTTCGTGAATAAAATAAAATATTCTTCAAAAAATGCAAAATGTTTTTGCAGTGACATTATTAATATAATGAAGAAGAATACACCTGTTTACTAATAATAAATAAAAAGTATAGGTGTAATTAAATAACGAATACATATAAGAATGATAGTTTTAAAAAAATAGGGGTTTATAAATTGATTTGTAATGGTTGTAATTATTTTTATGTAGGAAAAAGTGTAGAAATTTTGATTTTAGAGTAAAAGAATACTTAAGGAGTTTAAGTAGCAACAATTTTTCCAAATTTTCCAAATCATTATTTGAAAATGCATCATTATTTTGATATAAATAAGGGTTTACAAATATTACATAGAAATCATACAGGTTTACGGTTGGATAAATTATAATTTTTGGAAATAAGAAGATGTGTTAATAGTAAATTAAATATTATAAATAACCAGGTCCGTTTTACCAAATAGTTATCTTTTAAATTTGTTTTCATATAGGTAATTAATTATTTATTCATATCCCATATGCTTATTTTTTATCTTACGTCTTCTTCAACTTTTTATTTTTGGTGTAGGTACGTCGTATCCTGATAAAGGAACCGTTGGCTCCGAAACATGTTGGTATTTTCAACAAATAAGTGAAGTAAATAAAGTATACTCTTGTTAACTATGTTATAAATAAATAAGTATATTTTAAATGCGTCTTGTACGCTTCAAAATATCTGTTTTTACTCAAAATGCAGGTGTAAATATATAAATAATATGGCCCAAATTTCGTACCCATTCCCGGAATTTCAGAAGTCGGCCCTGACAGACGCGGTACACGTATATACCTGAAGAAATGCATAAAGGTGATGAAATAAATAATAAAAATTATATTTCATGTCTGATGACTATTCTATCCAAATTACCTTTGTCAGTTTTATTCTTTGACTCATCCTTCAGTGGTATTTTTGTATCGGTAGACAAACATTCATCAACTTTTTTGCTTTTAATTTTGAATGAAACTCAATAGTTCTAGTTAGTTTTTTTACAATCAATTAATTAATTTGTCAAAGATTTTCCATTGCATTTTATTACTGACACATACATATACGTAGAAACTTTGGTTAAATTTTTTTTTATAGTTGCTTAATGGATTGCTACATTTAATATGCAAGTTATGACGTGAAGTGAGTATCTACATATATGGTGGTGATCTTCTGTTTGCTGCTTTCAATGCTATCATTAAATACATTGACATGATCGCTCAATTCATTTAAGAGTTGCGCGCTACGTGATATGGTGCATTTATTAATTACATCCGTTCTGTATTCCGGAACATAAATAATTATTTGGTACAAACAGGGAGTGATTTTCTAGCAAATTCAAATTCTAACCCCCACCATGACTAGGCCCTCCTGTCTGCGCGACTCGAGGCTGCGGTAGTTGCATTCCCTCAGCAGTACTTCATAGTAAATAAAGGTTCGCTGAGAAGCTTTGATCATGTAAGGGTGAAGTTAGTATGAAGAGAGAGCGTCTGCACGATAAAGCAAACCAAATATTGGAGGATGGCTCTGCTAAAAGCTTCGACAACCGTTCTTATGTACATGAAAAGCTGCACGAAAATGAACGGTGTGCCGGGAGTGTACCGTTCTATCCTCTACCAATCTAATAATATAGTAGTCGGGTTATGCTCTAAGAACTTGCATCCCAATATAATTGAATTGAATGCCTATCTGTTATAAATACATAACAACCAACTATTACAACTAAACATACTTTTAAGCCGAGAAATTAAATAAATTTTTAAAAATTTATATAGATATATAGTTGCAGTACAAATCACTACTTATTCCGAGAATACGGTCTGACATGAGTGGTGTACAAAAAATTCCTAAAAAACTTTTGGGTACTTACTAAATAATTCCCAGTACAAGAACCTACAGTTCAACTTAGATTAACTAAGTTCGCAACATTAAGAGTCATTAAAAAAACTTTTATCCCAGTTGAATTAGTTTATAATGATTATTATAAAAAGTTTAACCAAAATATTTTTTTAAATTAAAAAAAATATCTTAATAATACAGAAAATTTCATGATTTGAAGTAACTTCGTGATAGATTCGGATCAGATCTCGTTGGTTTGCATTATCGCAACATATTTTCTTGGCTGTGTTTACAAGTACAACATTGTACACTTCGCCAATGTTGACGTGACGATTATTAAAAAAAAATAGTATGTTCTAATACTATTTTATAAGTTGGTAATAATCTGTGTCTTGTATTTTGTAAGTATGCGATTATCACACCATCGAATGAAAGTTAATAAAATACTGATAAATTTCCTAACAATAAATATATTAATGACTGTTCCTTTTGCCTTTGCTAAGTTCATTTTACAGTATGGTATGGTTGGATGGGGTGGGGTCTTTAAAGTTAATATGTTGCTCGTGGAAAGGGTGATGAGATTGGTTTTTAAGTAATTTTGAAGAAGCCTTTTATCAAAAATATGCTTTACTCTGAACCCATATAATAAGCTATTTTATTGGCAGACCAAGGATAGCTGGGTACATTACAGGTTCAGGACTAAAACAACTCAACATCACTTCACAAATCAGGGGTTATATTTTTCAATACCCTTCCAGGTGAATTAAAGTTAAAGAGTGAGGAACTGAATTATTCTAGTTTAAAATGAATATTAAGAACCCACTTGAGAAAATCAATAGGAGTAAGACTTTAATGTTTTTTTTTTTACTTTGTTAGTATTTGTGTTAATAATGGTACCTAATCTTGTATAAGATTACCATAACCTTATTAAATGTGGATTTTTATATACACCTGTTGTTAGGACACCTTTCGGCAATATGTAATACAATATTCAATGTCTTCCTAGAGAAATTGTTTCGTATCTAAAGTCGGTAAGTACCTATTAATGTCTATAAATTGTTTATAATTTGTAATATTTGAAGTGTTAAAATATTTAAAAAATCATGCATGTGTTCGTGTACCTACGCGCTGTAGAAGTTGTACTCAAAAACTAAAATAAAGACAAAATTTAATATTAATGATGCTCAAAGTATTGAGTTGTAAAAATGTAGGTACACTGATTATTGTCGATTATTTCATGAATATAATTAAAACTCACGTGGAACATGAAATATTTAAAATAATTGCGTCAAATAAAAACTCTAAAAACTAATGAAACATTCATGCTGACATTCATTCATGCAGCTGACAAGAATTACCTATGTTATGATAAAAAAATTACCCTGAATGCTCCAAAAAAGTATACCTTAATGATTATAAAAAAATATATATTATTGACTGGTTATAAAAATATACTATTTAATTTTGTATAAAATAATCAAGTTTTGCCATCCATTCTATCACTCCATGAAACGTAGTAAATTATTTTTGCTAGTATCTATGTAATAGTTCATATTTTAACTAAATATTATAAAAAATCAGCGTTTAATTTTTAAAAATTGTACTAACTTATAGATTTTTGAAATTTTCACATCAATATTCTTACTATTTTCAAAATAAGATAAACACCTATTATGGAAAATAATATGAAAAAAGGACTAATTTGCTGGCCTGCTCGAACGGCATTCGAACCCCGACGCTAGATTAGTAGACTAGCGTCTTAACCAATTCACCAAGAAGCACGTCACACATAAATATATAATTTCTTATATGTGTATCATCATAAAATAAATAAGGTATATTATCTATTGTATCATATTACTAAAAGTAAATTATTTTATTATTATATTTTCTTAAAATATTTTAACAAGTTACTTGCAGCAAAATACATTTTAGTTATTTATTTATTTGTTCACACCCATTCTAGGATTTCATGTAATACCTATACAAATATTTATATAAAAACAATATCAAGTAAAAGCTGTACTTACATACATACAAGAAAAAAATAGAAAAATATAACATAACATCAGGTTTAAAATATAAACATATAAATAGTTAAATATAAAATATAAAAATATCAATTACCTACATGTATAGGTAGTTAAATATGAGTATAGTAATATAAAAAACAAATGAAAATGTAATAAAGTAATGTGTATATAAAAAACTAAAGAAGTTTTTACAGTACTCCCTTTCTCATTTTTGGGTTTTTCTACATTATACTACGTCGGAATCTCCATACAACTTGTATGAAAAAACCATTAAAAATTTGAAAAATCCAAAATTATACTTTAATTATTTATTTTTTTTATCGACAATTTGATAGATCTTTTTGATCATCGCCACGAGTCTGCTTGCAAAGTTTCAGCTCGATTGGATCACGGGAAAAGAATTTAAAATCAAAGAAACAAACCGACAGACGCCATGAGTTAATATAAAGGGAGTAAAAACAAAAAAATATTAGGTAGGTACATATCTTAACATGCATAAAGTAATAAAATAATAGTAGTATTGAAGTAATCGTCTCTTTAAGTATTAACTTTATTTTCACTAGATTGTCATTGAGAATGTCAACCGTATAACCATATTCATTACCAGTCTTTTAATTTTAATTTTAAAAAATAAACGAAAGAAAGTAATGACATAAATCATTGGATATGCGCTTCTCACCGTCATAATTCCGTACGACAAATTAAATTAAAACAGCCGCGCTGTAAAAATGGCCATTTAAAATGATTGACGCGGCCGCGTCGTGCCGGCGTGACTGCTCGCCTCCCGCCCGAGCGGCGGCGAAGAAGAAGAAGAAGAAGTCGGTAATAAACGGCGACAAGAAGTTTCGGAATCTGGAACCGGATAAAACGACCAGACGCCGAGTCACCTGCCGGCCGTGTAAGTAAGCTATTGGCCGTTTCCGAAACCGCCGCGAAAAGTAAGCAAAATAAACAGAATGACAACGCACATAAATCCAGCTTCATTTTCATACAATGGCCCGCTGGAATATACCATTGAAATTCGTAGTCCGAAATCGAATATATTTTATAAATCGACAAGGACTTATTTTTTTCGCCCGATTCCCAGGCTTCCCGTCTCGCTCTTTCGCCGGCCGCGCGGCCGAGAGCGAGCGGGTGGCCCTCTCCGCTGCGTGGAACTCGCAAACTACATGGTTATCTCTTTCTACTGCACGAGTTTTGTGTGAGAAAAGAATGTGTAAGAAAAATCTTTTTCTACGTCACCATTATCTTGTCGGCAGGGGTTGGCAGCGACAGGTTCTCGAGTGATGCTGCGTAAAAAATATTTGTTGATTAAGAAACTATTTAAAAATCTCGACACTTATACAGAAATCTGTACCTGAAAGCCAACATATTGAGCGGGATGAACTCTCCAGTCTGCCCCCCCTCCACCCCGCCGATTGACCAATCAGAGGACAATTAATCGTAGGTTTAGATATTCGGAATTATACGCTCGCTAATAGCAGGACCACCTTGCCTGCATCCTACATAAAATAGATTATCAGATATAAAAATGAAATCGAAGATAATTAAGTAAGTAGGTATTTAAAGAGTTATTTGAATTTAAAAGGGATATATAGCATAAAAGAATCATTTAAAAATAAACATGATTGACTTCCTCTTCAGAATGATTGCACAAAATAATGAATATTTTTATGTGATTTATCATTTTTTCATTTCAATGTTTATTTAGTTCCATATTTTTATATGCGAGGTAAATATGGAACTACAGAGGTGTGCAGATTATTAGACTCATTCACAAATTTGCATGTTTTTCATCTTATGAGGTAATTTTAACACCCGTTTTATAATTTATTCATCTAATTGTTTTTTTATTTAATGAGAGGTATGTTAGCTCTTTTCTTTTTTTCGCATGGAAACCATATTTTGATATTTATTTTGTTAATGGAATCATTGTTGCAAAAGGTCACAACTTTCAGTGCTACCTGTCTAAGTTAAGTACGTTGTGTTTGGATGGTATTTTTTGCGATTTCAGAGGTTTGTGTAGAATAATATTGTAGTAATTTACTTAATTATCTACTGTGGAAGATATTTCACGCATTTTTAATGTTTTTAAATAACACTGTGCCACCCGTTCAGTTGTTTTTTGACCCGAATTTTTTATGCTATGGAGAAAGATGTGACTTATTCCCACGAAAAAAAATCATTCACGTAAAATTCATCAGTCGCTGCAATATAATGTCCTGACTGGGAGCCACCGAGTGGGAAAATGTGGCGCTGAGCATATTTTGACCACCATGGATCCAAAAGAAAACTGGTGACTGTCGCTGAAGAAACGAAAACTTACTTTTAAGGACCTGAGTGACCAAATGAAGGTAAAAGGTGTAAATATAAGCGCAAGTTCTGTCAGAAAAACCCTGGTTAAAGAAGGGATGCCTGAACGGCGTCCAAGGAAAAAGGCAAAAATCACACCAAGAGTGGCAAAACAAAGGTATTTTTGGGCCAAAAGTGTCAAAAATATGTTAGAAATTGACTGGCAGAAGGTTTATATGAAACTAACTTAGAAATAAATGTTTATTTTCAGATTAGAGGGTCACGAATGGGCCAATTAGAGGTTCAGTGTTCCCAGACAAAAAAAAACTTTTTTTTGGGTGTTATATTTTAATTTTAATTCATGATGATGAACCCAAAATGCATGATATTGTTATGGGTATGTTTCAGTGATAAATCGATATTTCAAGTGTGGGATGAATGCAGCTAGTACGTTCGCAGACGAAGAGGGGAAGAGTTTAAGGTTGAGTGCGTGGCGCAAACTGTACAATACCCGTATGGGTTATGGTGTGGAGTATGTTCTCTTTCCATGGATCAGGTCGCCTTTACACTTTAGAAGGTACCATGTGAAAACAGCAATATATAAAAGCCCTGGAAAACCGAATACTTCCGCAATATCATGAGTGGTTTCCAGATGGTGAGGGAACATTCATGCACGACAGGGCTCCCTGCCACAATTCCAAATTTATCCACAAATAACTTGAAGATTTGCAAATTCCAACGCTTCCATGACCTAGAAACAGCCCTGATATGAATCCTATCGAAAATCTATGGTCAATTGTGAAGAAAAAATTGAAGATAAAAAGATAACTATCAAGCAAAATCTCATCGAGGAACTTATTCAAGTACGCCATCACAGCCGAGAAATAAAAAACAGCTGCAAAAATTTGGTGCACAGCATGCCACCAGAATTAAATTTCTTCTAAAGAACAAAGGAATGTTCACCAAATACTAGATAAAAGCCATTAATGTAATTACAGTAATTATATATCATTAAAGTTTGAAAAACTAAGAAAAAATTGTTTGAGTCTAATAATCTGCACACGTCTGTAAATGAATATAGAAAAAAAAATATTTGGAATATTATTTTTCAATACTATAACTTTGGAAATATATCTATAGTAGTTTCTTTATATCTTTTTATATTTTATTTGAAAACGTGATGTGATTCCTCAGTCATGTAAAAATGATTGATTATAAAGAATGAAATGCTTTTGTTAAATCGTTTTTAACGACATTATTGTGTTACTTGCTCGTATAGATTTGCAGATTAAAGTAAATATTATTTATAAAAAATCCATATGTACAGAAGGGAACATTTTGTGATCACAGAAAAATAAGAAATTCATGTCAATTGACTCATCCAAGAGCACGATAATCTAAATTTTAATCAACAATTACCTTTCTTTGGTGAATTTAAATACTACATCTAGATAAACTGCACTGCTTCAACAAGTGGCTTTACTCTATGACCGCGAATTTTGCTTGGCACCACATGAAATACATATTATCGAGCAGAGATAAAAATGAAAAAAATTAGATGGTACGTATTTTATTAGTACAATGTCTTGTACCCATTTTTGACTAAAATGATCCGAATACATTTTTGTTTATACAAAACAAACTTCTGTTGGTCCTTGTATCCATTTTCTTTATATAAAAAGAAAGAAACATTCCCAGATTTACTTATATCAAATGTTCAGTAAAGTTGTGAGACCCAGACCAACTTATCCGTTAAAAATTAAAAAAATAACATTTAACAAAACAAAGAATACCCTAAAATATACCCTTTTCGCCGCAGTGGTGTGTCGACACTAGTCACATAGCCGGAGTAATATATCGAATCCGATGAAGTTTACTACCGACCACTGTATGGAGATTTGTGTAAGAGAGATGATTTATCAAATTTGGGAGAGTAATACTAACTGTTAATTCACTGTTTATTTACCCTTGTATTACAATTATTCTAAATTATTACATTTCATAATTTCAGGTAACAATACTAAAATGCTCCAAAGAGTAACAAAAGCATGCTTCATTGTGTCGTTGTGAAGTGGGAGCGAAACCTAGAAGCCCTACATGTCCTGTATGACCGGCTCTACGCTGGCTTCCTGGCTGCCCTGTGTCGAGTGTCCTTTACTCCTCCTCGGTTCCTGTCCTACCCCGATCTAATAATATGGTATGGTCCCTACCGCACTTATATCTGGTACGGTTTGGTATGGTATTCTTGGTATTCTACCAACCATACATTATAAATTATAATTTCTTCATCCTTGCACCACAGAGACAATGAGTAATTTTGGTGTGGTCACCTCACCGCCGCGGCGCTTACACTCATTCGGTGTCAGGGTGACGAAAGTGCAGGGCCAATATGGGAAATATTGCTCTTGAAATAGTTAAATAAATATTGCTTGAAAACGGCCCCGGGTATGCGGTGGGTCCCACTTCACTGGTCCCTACCGCTTATTCTTACGATGACCGTTTTTACCTTTCGCCTGGTCACTGGAAAAAGTTTTCCGCACGATGGTTGCTGTGGTTTTCATTTAATCTTCTTAATCTTTGAGTATATTGTGATAAAATAACAAAGACAGAATAAAAAATTAAATAATTTTAAAAAGCTTATGAAAATACCTTTTGTGAATAAAGAAAAATGTTTGCTCTCAGATACAGATTTATAATTAACCATAAATCAGCAAAAATGTTGGTCTCTCCCGTTTTCTCTTTAGTATAAAAGTTGAGCATAAAACGAATCATCGTAGTTTTCTCATCTGTATTCCTTTCAATCTTAGGTTTCCTTTCTATTGTAGCTAGGTTTCTTTCATATTTTATGGTCGGCCTCACATATTTTTGCCAATTTCGGTAACTATTAGTTCTTCCCGACCATGTCATCTTACCAATGAAACAATAAGAGTACTGAATAATATTAACATTTTAAAAATCTATTTTGAAACATTAATTTGTTTAGCCGTCCAAGTTATGAACATATCGTAGTCTTGGAACAGAACGGCATGAGATATTGAGCTCTAATGCATAGAACATTATTTTTTCTTTTTATTTGACTGAGTAAAAAAAATATAACGAATGCAACTAAAATGATAAGCTTTCTTGTTATCTCCTAAACTTCTAGTAATTTTATATGATTTAGTTTTTAAGAGGAAATATTTGTTGGAATTATTACAAAAATATTGGAGGATTTTGTGCGTCGTTTAGTGCATAAGATTCTTTTTCCATTATTCGAACTTTTGATAGCGTTTTCTTTACGCTTGTCGCTGTTGCGGACTTTGCTGGAAAAGGTTAGTAAAGAAATGAAAAAAAATATAATACATGTCTAGTCACTCTAATCCCGAGTCGATATTGCAATCGAAAGATTTCGAGAATCACTTTTGTAGAGCTCAGGATCTGTTTAGGTATTAAAAAACACTGATTTGTTTTATATCTTTAGAAATGTCAAAAAAGACCAAATACTATTTACGTTAGATATTTTTTGGATTCAAGCAAATATGTAAGAAATTTTAAAAAAACTCATGTAAATGATAATTCAAGATTCACAAATAATAAACTTAACACTCAATATTATATTTGATCAATCAATTAAATCAATCGAACGAGTAGCTCGTTGGTTTTGTGGCTGGGACTCTCGCCTCTCGATCCAAAGGTCGCGGGTTCGAATCTCACCCCAGACCAGCAAGTCTGCGACCTATTTTCGCGGCACAAGCGGTTAGCTTAGTTTGAAAATACATTTTAAGAATATTAATGTGACCCGTATTCCGTGTTCGCGTCTCTTTGCAAAAAAAAAATTTGGGGTGCCAAAATTTGATAAAATTCGAAAATTGTCTAAAATATTAATGACTTAATAATAAAAAATGAAGTATTTAAATTGCAAGTACTGATCTCGTCATAATTACTATAGTTTAGGTCAGAAGCGCGATGCCTATAAAAATTGCACGATAAGAAAATATTCTCAAATAATTTTGAAAATTTAAAATTTTTAAAAATCGCATAATTTTTATATTAATGAAATCGTTCGTCCCCCGAGCGTGGCGCTCCCCTCCCTGGCGGCCCCGCCCCGCGCCCCGCCCACCGGGGCCCCGCCCCCCCGCCCCTTCCCCGAGGGCAGATTCCAGCCACACTCCAACTTAGATCAGCGATTCCAAATCCATCACACAATCCAGCCGAGACGAGCACACAGAGAGCAAAGGAAAAAGTCCTTGTCAATTAAATAAAACAAAACTAAAAGGTTTAATTATTATTTTTTTCTTACGAATTTTTGTAATTGTTTTTCTATTATAACTGAAAAAATTACGTGTAAATCTGACTATTTCTATCTACAGTTAAATCAATAAAAATAGGTTTCCAAATAAAAAACATAACTGACCAGAATGGTGACAATATCTACCGAAATTCTAGGTTTACTTTTGATGAAAACGAATACATTTACATTACGATAAAATCGGCAATATTGCTGTCTTGACAATTTTTGTATAACATTATGTCGCCAATTTTGACGTTTTAAGTTTGATAGGTTTGAAATTAATGAAATTAATCATTCAGAAGTTCTAAAACGTTAAGTAATTCACAATTACGAATACCTAATGAGCTTTCTAATTGATTGAATTCATTAATTTCGAAGCTGTCAAATTTAAAACTTCAAAATTGGCGGCTTTACAATGTTATTCGTGCAATAACTATCAATATATAGAAATAGCGATCTTACTTATTTCAGAATACGGACGAATATATTGTATATGCGTAGTGCATGTTCATATATGAGTATATCAAATCAAAAATGAGTTTTACGTAAATATACACATTTTGAAAAAATCTAATAAAAGATATATCTCATTATATTTCTATCACAATTATCATCATACTAGCTATATACAGGGTTATTTAAAAAACATTAATAATCTTGCAGGACTATATTCCTGCCTTGATTATGAGTCGAAAATGTTCGAGCTATTATGACCTAATATCAATAGTTAAGGAGAAATGCGACATCAAAATTTGCATTTTTTTTTCAATATTTCTGACTTCTTTTTTACGTTGGACATCATACAGTAATTTATATCGATGACGAAAGTAAATAAAAACATAAAATGTTTTTATTTACTTTCATAGATCGGTAGTGTACCGCCAAACATATTGTATGAAAACTTTGAATAAACATTTAAAAATAATCACATAAATTACATAAAATTTCAGAATGTAAATCATTAAGGGTAGTTATTGTTTACATTAATGTAAAAAAATAAGTATTTATTAGATAGTTTAGAAGATATAAGCCAAAATATATCAAAGTTACATCATCCACACGCTTGACACCAGCCTTGCAACATATATACAAAATCAGAAGCATTGGCTGGTAGTGTGCGTCTTCACTGTGTTGGCACTTGCTGGACATTGATTTGTTTATAAACGATGATTTTTTTTTCAATCGCGCGTGCTCCGCGCGCCCTCATTGGTCAAATGAAATTGCGCACATCTTATTTCCTGTTTCGCATTTCCTATTTTTTCTTTTTTCACGAAATCACTGCCACAGATTGCAGGAAAGGGAGAGGAAAGATGTTACACATCAAAAAAAATAATTTTATACTGTGTTATCATTCAGATAATAGAATTGTTCCAATAAAAATGTGGTCGTAAAACCTCACAAAAATGTTCATCATTTACAAAAGTTACATTTACAAAAACGATAAGGACATTTTCATTTAAAACTAAATAACATGATTTGTAATTGGAATTGAAATTGATAATTGCGAGAATCTCAAGAACTGGAGCAGATTTCCGGTTTATTCCGGTTCAATTGGAGTCCTGCCGGCAAAAGCAAGTCTACCTATATTTAGAAATAAAGATTTATTAATCGTATCTTACGTTTAATTGTAAAAGCAATGAAAGCATTCTAAAGCGAAGTAGGGCAATTGATCAAAAGTAAATAGGGTGAAACATGACCTAATTAGGCTCTATGATATTTAAAAATAATTAGATTAATCAATTTGTGCTAAATTTGTGTGCTGAGTACTAATTTCGTATAACATACTAGTGCAATTAATTAGTTTTATTCCATATTTCTGGAAGAACTTTCATATTTCGGAGAATTTTCGGGTTTGTATCCCGGGGATACTAATATATTTTTATTATTTTCATTTTTTTTATTCATATCGCAGTGCATAATTTCATGAATTCAGTAATAAATTCATACAATAAAAACGTTTTAATCGCCATAAAAGAGCTGACGCTCGTGCGCATGGGAGGAGTAATCACATCAGTTGATTTCATGGATATTAAAATTGTAACAGATAATGTAGTGTTGAGAATATTGAGAACAGAATAAATAAATATAATAGCGAAGCTCACGGGAATTTCAAGAGATTTTTTAATTGAATTTTTTTGGTTCATTTTTAAGTGACGTAAGGATTTTTTTTTAATTTTTCGGGTAATGAATAGAAAGTTTTAATTCCTAGAAAGGATTAATGCTTTTGAAGTGCGCTTGTTTTATATTTGGGCGCTTTTAAATTTAGAAATGATCTTATAGACCTGGAAGTTACAGAATCCATTATAAGTTTTTCTTTAAAGATTTATAGTAATGAAATTTAAAAAAGAAATCCATAACAGTAGGCATACAAAATTCTGGGAATAATCGATTTGTATGGTAGGTTCTGCTCTTTTGTGCATAATTAAAGATACATAGATTTGCTCCTAGTACCTTCCTAATTGATTCCTCTAATTTATTTTGTACGTGGGTCTGTCGGCTCAGTCGGTAATTGAAGTGGTTCATACAGTTAAGATCGTTTGACTATCTGCAAATAATGGCTGTGTAAATATGTGTATATATAGTAAATTGGGTGAATATGGCCCCATGGGTAATAATACCGCACTAATACATTGGACCTTATATTTTCAAAACTTGTTCATAGATGGCGAAAGTTGACAGCCAAACTTCTACTTCTATCGTACTTCATTCGTTTGGTGTTTGTGTGTCACATTTTATAAAAAAATACGATTTATATAGGAAAAAGAAAGATATGTACCAAAATATTTCAACCCTAATTTTTTATGTACCAATCTTCTACTATGTGTCAAATAAAAATGACGCATTGTTTTCTGATTAATGATATATTGATCGATAATATATCTCAAGCGGTGTCAATACTCATCGGTTGGCCTCCGTGACACCTCTAATTATTTGTTTTAATGTATGATGTTTATGATTGCATCATGGGGATTGCTTCGTTCGGAGTTCGGCTTCGTCTATCGAAGTATTGGATTTTAGTGACAATGACACCTGGGTATTAGATAAAAGCGATTACTGCAATGCAACGGTTATTTCTATGCAAAACGAAAAGAAATATGTTTGGATAGAATCCACTTAATGCAAGTGCTGGTTGCACGAAGTGCTGGTGCAAAAGTTTCGAAAACTTCTAAACGATTGTGAATGTTTTGCTTTAATAATTTTTATTCCAATCGTAGTAATTTTTTTAATGTTAACTTTTTAAACATTCCTTTATTTTTTTTATGTTTTCATTATGATTAAAAATATTGTGTTCCTTGAATATTGTGTTTAATTGTAATTATATATAGGGTGCCATATTATTACCCTGGTCTGCGATACCATATTCCCAAGGATCTGGGTAATATGGTACTTTTCTATTTTTTGTTATAAAGCTCACATTGATTATTAATTATTAAATATTTTGAATGAAGGTTTGCTTTCAGTCTTAGTTTAAGAAACGTACTTTTGGAAACACAAAGAGTTTATTTTCTAATTACTAATAAAAAATGGGTGAGTTAACTAAGCTCAAAAAAATCGGTGCCATATTCACCCAATTTACTATATATGTGTATACAAAAAAAAGTGAAAATATAATACAATACAGGATAAATAAATACAGGATAAGTAAATATAATACAGGAGTGTTATATGCCTTAGGAACAATGGACGACTACGAGTTAAACCAGGTATTGGAAGACGACTTAAGATACTTACTGTTATGTTAAAATCAGCTTTACATTATTTCTTACTTTGTTCATTATTTGAAGGAGTTCTTTTAAAAAGGGTCTATATGCAAAAAATAATTACTGCATAAAAACATACTGCATAAAGAATGTTGTAGAAAAAAGAATTAATGAAGAGTAGGGTGAAAAGAACCTTAGAGATAGGAATTTAGATCAGAAGATTCAATAGTTAATCGTAAAGGCCAATGTACCAGGAATTGAGAGCTACCACAGAAAAACAAAAAGAGAAAGAAAGTTTAAATATTCAAAATATGCGATAATATAAAAAAATTATAAGTTGGAAACATTAGAGTTGCCAACTTATATAAAAAAAATGAAGTAAAAATTAAATCCGGCTTATCCGATGGGCCACTCTATATAACAACATTCAAAATATATTTTTTGACTCTTCCCCAAAGAGTATAAATTATGTGCACACATGAACTAAACTAGTTATTTAGATGAGGGAAAAGGGTTGCAGTAGAATGACCGTATTTTTCTACATAAAAGTTTGTTTTACAGGAGAGAGAAAACATATTTTTTGAAATAAATAATTAGATTTCATTGACGTTAATTTTACGTTTTCTTTGATAAATAAAGACACCTTTTCCACGTCAGTCAACTTTTGAGGTCAAATTTTGTAATATTGACTTGAATGTATGAAAAATAAAATACCGTACATGGTTCATACCATTTACTCAATGATTTATAACACTCTTATGGATTTTTACGAAATATACAAATATAAAATAAAAAAAATCACATAAGACAGATGTGCAGTATAAAAGATTCAAGTAAATACAATAGATTTGTGTAAATTTAGATTGCAGTTAAAAAGAATCAAGTACATATAATAGATTTGTGTAAATTAAAAATGGAAGTTTAAACAGGAAGAAGAAAAATAAAAATTTATTTATCCACTACCATTTAGTTGAGACGTAAAGAATTGTTTCAATTTAGTCCTGTACACAGTTATACTATCAGCAAAAATGTCGACCACCTCCGCATGTTCATTCTCTAATGAGCGTAGTCTGGGGATTACAGAGTGTGCTAATGCATCCTCTATAATAGAAGAATGTGCTGTGTTTTGATGACCTCGATGGTGCAAAGTCGATCAGACTAACTATCTGGGGGCAATCAATCATGTTATTTACGATCCTATACAGAAATATTAGGTCTGTTACGGTACGTCTCACAGATAAGTTTAATGGTTGCAGACGACTGAGGAGGTATTCATAATTGATATCCGCCAAGCGTATATTTAATTTGTAATTAATAAATCTTAAGAACTTTTTTTGGATTTGTTCAACTGCCGTTAACATAGTGAGGCGACCAAATCATCGAGTTATATTCAACCTGAGGTATGAATAGAGAAGTGTAGAGAACTTTATAAGTGCGCAGGTCTGTAAAGTTTTGTGCAGTTCTTAAAACAAATCCCAACATTTTGAGACCTTTATTAGTTATGAAGTCAATGTGGGAAATAAATGATAATTTAGTATCAAAAATGACTCCCAGATCACGTACCTCCCTATTCATACCATTTTGAAACAATAAAATTACCTGTGACCTTATGTACTATATGGATACTTTTTATATGGACGCCTTAATTTACTTTATTATATACGAGTATTTGCCATTAAAATGTCCAAGTATCTCATTCCACTGTACAGGTCTTTTCATGTGAGCTTGCAATTGAGTTAGTATAAGTACAGTGCGTAATACGCGCATTGTTTCGTTGTGTTAAGTTTACGGATACGAGAGGGGCGTATCCATAAACTTAACACAACGAAACAGTGCGCATATTACGCATTGTATAGGTCTTTTCATATAAGCTTGCAATTGATTTAGTATGGTTACAGTGCGTAATACGTGCATTGTTTCGTTGTTTTGTATTTACGGATACGCCCCTCTCCTATCCGTAAACTTAACACAGCGAAACAATGCCCGTATAACGCACTGTACCCACTCTAGCTCAATTGCAAGCTTATATGAAATGACCTATACCACAGTACCACAAATGCTTTTGTACAGCTAGTCTTGCCCCAGTTGACAAGTTTCCATTATAAATTATTATAATCTAGATACCTCAAACTAAAAAAAAATTCTTCTTCAAACACAGCAAAATTATTTTGTGGTGACATTATAATTATAATTTATAGAATTAAATTTATTTATTTAATTTTTGTTATCCTGACGCAGAAGCCATTGGCTTCGAAACATGTTGAAAATTTTTTCAATAATAATAATAGTGGTGTAAACAAAGTTTGATTCCATAAATTAAAAAAAAAATTGTAGTAGAATTTTAGATTCATTACATGTCGGCGTTTTATTCTTACTGTATATTTATAAGGATTTTATTAATTGAAAAGTAGCTCTCCAATTGATGAATGAAAATAATTTTATGATATAAAATGTTACAAAACATCAGGATGTAATTAAAATCATGGAATTTTCTAACGTCAAAGGTAATATTTCCCATACATTTTTGATAAGAGACATCTATTTGTGGGGCTTATGAATGATGTATTTATGAAAGATACATCAAAGTTGAATCAATTAAAGTATTTTCATGAAGTCAAAGGTTGCTTACTCGTCGATATATTATTTTAGCTAAATTCGAATATAAAATAGCACTTTATTTAAATTAGTTAATGCTGATTTTAAGAAATACTTAAAGCTTATTATGCATCACATTTAATTATATGTTTCTGATATTTAATTATTCAGTACGCAACATAATTAATTTTATAAAAATAACACAACAAAGAAATTGATTGCTCACACAATGAGACGGAATATCTACCTAAAGAATGTTGCAGAAAAAAAATTAAAGATAAGTGGAGTGAAGACTCCAGAGATAGTATATCAGATCAAAAGATTCAATAGAAAATAGTAAAGGATAATGTAGCTTCTTCGTAGCTCGTTAATATTTAGTTTGACATTTTCATTATTATTTCAAAATTTACAAACTCTCATATTATCCCAATTATAATAATTGTAAATAATCAATAATAATTTGAAATATGATTGTCTTAAAAAATATTTTTGGGAAGGATTCTAATAAATTATTTGTAAAAATTATCAGGGGATAGTACAATCAGTTATTTGGAATCTTTCGTCTATACAACCAAATATGTTTTTCACGGGGGTTTGGATTTTTGACCGATCATTTATTTGTCTACTAAAAAAAATTACATCTACTGTACTAATGAACTACTAAAGTGAACTGTACAGTTCATTCGTTCGGTGTAAAGCGAACTGTTGAAAAATAACAATTCATTCTTGAACGACCCATTTCTATACCCCACAAAATAGGGTCAGCACATTTCGGAACATTTTTTTAAGAGGTTCTCGGGCAGACACGTGCGACGTATAACGACACGTGGCTAGACTGACTGATGATTGTCAGCATGGGGAAGAAGTGGAGACCGCCTACAAATGCTCTGGACGACCAATATTAAAAGACCAGTGGCCTATGTCGGAAAAGAGCCACTTTGAACGGGGTTCGTGGAAGTCAAAGAGGGTGCCGCAACGAACGCAGGCAAGCTGAAGAAGAACTAAAATTACAATGCATAATTGTATTCGCCCTATTTTTATTTCCTTTCTTTTAACTCGTGGCGTCTGCTTGCTTGACGAAAAAAATTTGGATCGATTTTTAACTCTTTTCCCGTGATCCAATCGAGCTGAAACTTTGCAAACAGACTTGTGGCGACGATAAAAATGATCTATCAAATTTTAGTTAAAAAAATTAATAATTATAGTATGATATTGGATTTTTAGAAATTTTAATGGTTTTTTTCAAATTGGAATCATTACAGAAAAGTTTGATTACTACCAACGGCGGCCTGATGACGTCACGGAATATTTAAAATTTGAATTACTCCGTCGGTATAATAGGTACTTCACTACGAATTTCAAAAATTTACGACAATTAGTTCACAAATGACAGAAAATTCAATTTTTTGGGAAGAAATCAAATAATAGTTTATTTCTTTTAGATTTCTGCTTAGTTTTGAGGAATTCAACATTACTCAAATCTGATTCAGACTATTTTAAATCATTTGATGCTGGAAATTCATAAGATACGATATTGCTGATAATTGAATCTATCAAAATCTCGATTGAATTGACTGACAAATGTTTTTAGAATTTAATCTTCAAAGCATGAAGTGTCTTATCAAAGTTCAAAACATCTGACATTTTAGAAATATATTAAATTCCTGTATGTTTAGTGTGTTGGTTTTTATAGGTTAGTTTTTTACGTCTGTGTATTTAATGTAGTTGGCAAGTAAGTTTTTAGTACTATAGCGTGTCTAATTCTTGCTGAGAATTACGTGTATGTATGTGACGTGCACGCAGCTCTCGTCAAAAATTACATACTATTACAAATTCCATTTTTACTGACATGTTTAATATCTTGTGTCTATTCCTTGTATGTACTTATAGTTAAATTGCTTTTCAATGACATGCGTCATTTGCTATCATCTGGCGACAGAGTGGCATTATTTAAATCGATTATTATTTTTATTACCCTTGAGTTTATTAATTACAATCAATGAATACTTTAAATTCAATCGTTTTCTGTTCATAAAAATATCAACATGTTTCAATCCAAAAGTGATGAAAAGTAAGTTTATTTTTATTAATTACATTAATAATGTCACCACGAAATTATTTTACTGTTTTGAAGAAGAAGTTATTATTGATTTATTCAGAAAGTTCGTTAAATGTAAGTGTTTGAAGATTTTACATGCAATACGAATATTTACGACGGTATTCTCATCAACCACGTCTTAACATTTTTGATTGTTTGATCACTAAATTTTCGTTTTTCTCACAGTGAAAAGAAACGTAGAATTGAAATATGTCCAATTGCCGATTTAATTATTATAAAGGTATATAAATCGTCATCGAAATATATTAGACATTTTTGCGTATCCAAAATATTTTGGAGTTATATCGATTTATTCACAGTCGATACGATACTAGATTAGATTAGGTGTACCCATAAGTAATCAATTATTTAAGTGGCAACAAAAAAAAGATTTTAACTACATTTAATTATATTTTTAATTGGTTATATAATCTCCATCGTTATCTAGGACCTTTTTCCATCTTGTTGATTGACTTTTAATTCCCTTTTCATAAACTTCAGTATCTTTTGAAGAAAAATATGCTTCTGGGTGAGTTCGATCAACATCGACATTTTTTAAATTTTTATTCTTTAGGTAGTGTTCCATGAACCGGAATAAATAAAAATCGGATGGTGCTATGTCTGGGAAATATGGGGAATGTGATAAAACCTCCCAGTTTAGCTGCCTTATTTTTTCTTGGGTAAATCTTGCTGCATGCGGCCGGGCATTATCATGTTGCAATATTATCCCTTTTCTGTTGACCAGACCTGGTCGTTTTACCAACAATTGGTTGTGCAATCTATCCGATTGTTGGCAATGTAATTCAGCCATAACTGTTACTCCCGGTTTCAATGGTTCAAAATGAATTATGCAAACACAGTTCCACCAAACGCACAATAACACCTTCTTTAAGGTGAGGGATGGTTTAGGAGTAGGTACGGCTGGTTGATTTGGAGAAAGCCATTGTTTAGTGCGCTTGTTGTTGTACAAGACCTGCAAAAAAATAAACAACAAATAACTCGTACTTTATTTAATATCACGTTTTGAATGTTAAAACCTCATTATCTAAAAAGTACTCTAATGTCACTTAGTGAGTTTTACCTCTAAGGGGACGATATGCATATTCATCGTCATCATATTCATATTCTTCGTCATCATATGCATATTCATCGTCATCATATTCATATTTGTCGTCATCTAATTCTTATATATCGTCATCACATTCATATTAACCGTCATCATATTCATACTGATCATCATCATATTTATATTCATCGCCATCATATTCATATTCATCGTCATCATATTCATATTCATCGTCATTTATTTCATATTCATCGTCATCATATTTCTCGTCATTTGTAATAATCTTTCGTAAAAATGGATCACTTCTTTCTCTGCACAAAAGAGATGTGCAAATTGTACGCCGTTCATCTTTATTCATCTCCGACAATGTGGGACCCATGTACCCTATCTGCAAACCTTCCCGATTTCGTGAAGATGTCTTTAAACTGTTATCCCAGTAGCCTGAAGAGTGTTTGCTATTTCCTGGATACTCAGTTTGGGATGTTGAGCTAGACTGAAGCGAACATTCCACACTAAAACTAATTGATTACTTATGGGTACACCTATTATTAAGTTACAGTAGGTAAGACAAAAAAATGCATTACGTTTCCAACTGCCTTTACAAATCTATTTCTCTCACTCGGCGTACAATGTGTAACTTTATTGTTTGCTAATTTATTTAAATGGCGTAAATGCTAACAAGGCATGCGCATAAGAGTGCGAAGTTCCCGGCGCACGCACAAATATGAGGCGAGGGAACTTTTCCTTTAATATTTATTCATGTAACCTTTCACGCGATGCGGACAGCGCGGCGGCCGGGAAGCGCCAACGTGTTTTTAACGTCCGCCCGCCGATCCAGATTTTTTCCACTTTACACTTATAAAAATACCTGAATTGATTCGATCGCAATTTTGCAACGATTTCAATACTTTTTGCGCGAATGCTTAACTTCGCGCAATAAAAGTAAATAATGTATTCCCCTTTTTCTACTATCTCTAATTCCATCGAGTATTGTGTATGTAAATCACGAGAAAACAAATTACTGATATTTGATATAAAAAAGTAATTCTCCTATACATAAGTACAAGCATTCTTCGGTGCATCTGTAATTTGCATACACGATTTTAATCAACATTTTTTTATATTTTTAATGAAACACGTTTCATTTTAAAGTAGCAATTTAAGAATAAATTTCTATGAAGTTTAGAACGCATTAGATTATTAGATTTGGTTGTTTTAACTATTTTTGGGATTCACTAGATTATCATTATCAAAAGACATCATAATATATAGGTAGTCTGAAATTTTTCATAATCGTAATCGATAAGTTCCGGGTTCGTACCTCGGTGGCAACCAAATATTTTACTTTTATTTATATATTTATATTTTATAAAATATTTTTTTTCCGTACATCTTTATATTTGATTCGTATGATTTATTTTTAAATAGTTATTATTTTGTACTAAACGTAATGACTTATTTATTCTTATTGACATTGTTTAATGAAGTAAGCTTATCGAAGTTTATTATTCAAATAGTCTGTTCTGGAAATCTAGGACTGGAGAAAAATTGAGAAAAATTCTTAAAGAGGTTGTAGAGCCCATAGTGAAGAAGGTAACGTTACCTATGTAAGGATTTGTTTTTAATTGTGCATATGACCTCATTAGGGATCGAACCTGGGATCCCCGTTATGAGAAGCCAATGTAAGGATTACGAGGGAAGCCAATGGTTGCAATTTTGCGTCATAGTAATGTGTTTTGGTATGATATTCTTAACTAACTAACTAACCATCACGCCGTTTCGCCTCAGAGGTAGGCAGAGAGGATTGAACGTCACACTCCTCTATCCTGGCATACCACTTTTGCTTCGGCCACATTCATACATCTTCTCATACAAGTTCTACGGTTATTGCGGCTTTTAACGGGGCCTACCTCAAACACTTGTTGTATCTAATTAGTAAAAATATTCAAACCAGCAGTATTACCAAAAAATTCAGAGTAAACCTATTTAATATTCTTTTCAATATGGGTAGAGAAAACACTGAAAAGAAATTAATGGAAATTATAAAATAAAACTCTTTAGTAAAATGAGTATTATCATTATTTTTTTTCTTTCTTCTTCGTTTTGAATGTTTATAAATTTTTAATCTTATTTGGAAAACTACTGTTAGACTAATGTATTAATTTATATAATGTATTTATCTAATTATGTTATTTGGAAAACTACTGCGAGTCTAATGTATTAATTTATATAATGTATTTATCTAATTATCTTATTTGGAAAACTACTGTTAGACTAATGTATTAATTTATATAATGTATTTATCTAATTTATCTTTTTATTGTATTTATTTAATTAAAATATTTGTATTGTATCAATCTAATTTAAATTTTTATAATGTACTAATTTACTTGAACTTTAAATCATTAATTAATTATATATACTAATGAGTACCTATATTCGAATATTGTGTTTTAAAATGAAATATGTAACTTGCCCTAAAACAGGCCAGCCTAGTTGGGTAGTTACATATTTTATCATATGATTGTATGATAAAGTATTATTGTATAATTATATTTGTAATGTAATTCAATGTAATGTTATGTTATGTTAAATGTTAAATAAATATTAAATCTGATCGTGCCAGGTCTTTCGCGGACGCCCTCTATTACTGTTGCCTTCAACACTCGCCTCATATATTTTCTTAACCATCCATTCCACATGACCAAACCATCTCAGCATCCTTTCTTCTGATAATCTTGTAGTATAAAAATATTCGATTGAATGCTCTGGAAACTTTCCAATCAGTCTGATGTTGCGGGTATTTAAGGCGCCGCGCACGGCAAAGAGGAAGTTTTTGTTTCGACAGAACGTGACATTTGTGGGAGACAAAAGTTATACAAATATTATATTCGAACGGAGTGACCTAATGACGAGGAATCGATAAGCGCATCTTTTGTAATACTAGCTCTTACTGCAGCAATATTCTTGCATTTTGACATCTTATTGGTAGTAAAGTATCATGAAAAACAAGATCCTTTTCAAATTTTGTAACCTGTCGCCGAATAATAAGTACATTAGGTCGATTGTGTGGAACATAAGTTTGGCAAAGTTGACGTTGAATGTTCACAAGCAAACGCTTATTTTCATAACATTTTTGAATAATTATTAAATATTCTACTTAGCTATTGTGGATTGTCAGCGTAAACCAAAAGAAAAAAAAAATTTATGGCTGCTATGACATTTTAAAATAATATCATTCCTAATAAATTCATTCTTAAGGGAATAATAAAAAATTGAAAGTTTAAAAAGTTTAAATTGTTCGAAATAAAAGCGATTATTCATCAAAGTGTTTGTTATAAATCCTGTCACCGCAGGTATAGTTTTGAGGGCTGACTTTTATAAAGTCTTACAAAGTATAAATGGTTTTTAAAAAAATTTACGTATCGAAAAATTTACGTACCTACTGAAATAATGATTATAATTATTAAAAAATAAATTTATATATTAAACATATATTAATTGAATTTTTTTCTTACAATTAATTAATTTACATTTTTTAATATATTTTTAATTTCTCTTTTTCTTACGTGGAATTTCTTATTCCTACATTTAGTTTCTGTTCCATATTTAATGTTTGTTAATGTTCTGAAACGTAGTAATTTTATTGGCTTAAGCACAAACTTGTACACTTTTGAATATTCTTAGGTTATCACGGCCACTCTGAATCTTCTAGTTTGTGTCTTTTGTGGTATTACGCCGTGTCTTTACGATCTTTCATTTTGGATCCCATTGCAGGGTTCATCGCCAGGGCAGATATATTTGCGTGTATACTTTTACATTGTTTTATTCTTTTATGGATACTTTTTTCATACATTCTGTTTATCAGCGTATTTAACTCGTGGCGTCTGCTTGCTTGCTTGCCGGCTTGCCGATGAAAAAACTTTGGATCGATTTTTAACCCTTTTCTCGTGATCCAATCGAGCCGAAACTTGGCAAATAGACTCGTGGCGACGATCAAGAAGATCTATCAAATTTTCATAAAAAAAATTAATAATTATAGTATAATTTCGGATTTTTAGAAATTTTAATGCTTTTTTCAAATTGGAATCAATACAAAAGTTTGATTGCTAGCAACGGCGGCCCGATAACGTCGCGGAATATTTTCTAAATTTGAATTACTTCGTCGTTTTACATAATAGGTACTTCACTACAAATGTCGAAAATCTAAATTGACTGACTAATGTTTTTAGAATTTAATCTTCAAAGCGTGAGGTGTCTTATCATAGCTCAAAACATCTGACATTTTAGAAATATATTAAATAACTGTAAGTTTAGTGTTATGTTATATGTTTTAATTCGTCTTTAATCGTTGTTATATTTACAAAGAAAGGGAGTATAATAAAAACTTGGTTTTTATGGGTTACTTTAATTTTTAATGTGAATATATTATTTACTTGTAAGTGTATTTTTAAACGCTTAATGAATGTTGACACAGTAAAATAAATAAACCGAACAGTGCGCTGTATTAAAGCATTGTGAGGCTGTCTATCCTCTCTGTCTTCTTCTACTGGGATGTCGTTCTAGACAGTCGCTTCCGTCGGTGGCCTCGCCCGAACGTTCGTGTCGGAACACATTCCAGCGGCCGCGGCGGCTCCCGCAGCCGGAAGCGTCCCCACATTTCGTGACGAGGCATGAGAACGGAAGAAGCGGATTTCTGAAGTCCGATTCTTATCGCGGTGACTGATTCCTGTGTTCAACTTCAATATTTATCTTCCACGAGCATGACATACCAAAATTTTGACCGTAAACGTGTGTGCTCGCTGGCCAGGCCGCTCGCCACCCACCCATGAGACAAGCGGTACAATGAGATGCAACGCGGAGATAGACTCCCTTGCAATGATTATTAGAATGCTTCATTATGCTTACATGGCTAATTCATTAATTTTAAAATATGTAGGCGCATACCTACCATTGAAAAACATTGTGAGGATTCCGCATGGTTGATTCCGAATTTTGGGTTCATCCAATATGATATTCACGATATTTTTTTCGTATGTTCAACATTTTTCAAGAATATATAAACTGGTCAGATTAATTAAAGGAATTCATACTCTCATTCATTAAAGTAAAAAAAAAAAATTAAAAGGAATACTTAAAAGAATAAAACAATGCAAAAGTATACAAGCATCTGCCATTATTGCAGGGTCCATTATTAGCCCTGATAATGGACCCTGCATTGGGATCCGAAATGAAAGGTCGTAAAAACACGGCATAATACCCCAATTTTGGCGGCCCTCGTAGCCGATTTGACACTGATTATGAATCTGGCTTCCCACACCGAGGGTTCCGGGTTTGATTCCCAGTAAGATCACAATTAATCTATGTGATTTACTCAAGCCTGGGTGTTTTGTGATGTGTTTAGCTTCTGTAATTCGGGCTCTTGGTCTGTTGAAGCGTAAAAAAAAAAAACTAAAAAAAAGCTAAAAAGATTGCAAAGTATTTAAAGAACTGCTATAAATAAAGTTCAAAGGAACATAAAACCATGTAATATTATTTTAGATCCGGTTACTTTACCATCCAATTACATTAAGTTTGAGTTAAGTATGACTAGAAACATTTTTGCTGAACGCCAACTACAAAATGAATTGAATTTAACCATATTGCGAAATGCATATTATACTGATGAAATCACATTTAGGCATAAAAAAATATTAGAAAATCATTATTATTACATTTACTTAATGCTTTTCCTATTGCTTCCGGCATTAAATAGTTTCGTTTTTAAACTTTTATTTAAAAATCAAAAGTATACATTGTGTAATTATCTACTTCAAATATTGCGTAATTACTCTTTAAGACCCTAAATAAATACGGACACCTTGCTCACAATAAAAAAATCCTGAAATTTCATAGTTTTCAAAGTTCAGAGTCTAGGTTTCTGCACCATCGAGATCACAGGTATAATAAGATATTTACGCAGATGAATTTTCGTTGTAGGTATAAAAAAATACATTTAACGCTGCTTTGCCTTGATTTGAAAAGAGTAAACTTTTCTATTTCCCTGGTGCAATTTTACATTTGTGGTTTCAAACCTTTGATCTTAGCACGGTCGGTCAGCTCCAAAGGCAGTCAGTCCGAAAGTCCTTGAGCTGGCTTAGAAACGTTACCAGCATGATCAACTTACTTACTTACCACCACGCCGTTTCCCCGTGGGTGTAAGCAAAGAGGATAGAGCGCCATACTCTTCTGTCCTGACATACAACTATCGCCTCATCCACATTCGTACATCTTCGCATGCAAGCTCAGCGGTTTTTGAGGTTTCTAAAGTGACCTTCTTCCACTATCTGGTTAATCTGGTAATGCCACGTCTTCTCTTTCTGTTTCTTACCATTCATTCCTCATTTATTCGCTCAATATGCACAAACCACCTGAGCGACCCTGTTTTAATTCTATGAATTATGCTAAGATCAGATTTACATTCCTTTCTGATATCTTCACTCTTTACTCTATCATAAATGGATTTGCCACACATACGCCTAAGGGATCTCAGTCTACTTTCGTTCCTCTTCTGCCAGCTCCAGGCTTCACTTTCATACTGATATATAGGTACCAGAACTCCATGATCATGATCAAACTTACCACTATTTGAAGACGAATATTATAAGTGCAATGGGAGAATAGTGCAAAAAAGGCAACTCTTAATTTTTTTGTTTATATTATTAATTTGTTTTAAGAACATATAATCAAGCGATTTCTCACTTAGGATAGGCCTGATCTAGGGAAACCACCTCACATTTAAAAGTAATTTCTACAGTTTATATAGGAGAATAAAGGAGAAAGAAAAAATTATAATGTTAGGTAGACGTCACCAAAGACATCCTAATATAAGAACATAAAAAGATAATATCAAAAAGGATGTGCAATGTTGGAAAACATTAAGAGTTTGGAATAAGAATATTTAAAAATAGCTGTTCGTACCCGGCGTTGCACGGGTTAAGGATTAAATTGAAAATAAATTAGATTAAAAATAAGATAGATTTGCATCGAAAATATATCAAGGGGAAGAGAAAGAGTAAAAAGGGAGGGAGAAAATGTCATATTTATTACCCGCGGGGTCCTAAATAATTAGTTCCCAAATGTTGAGTCCAATCGGTCAAACGGTACAGATTTGCATCGAAAATATGTCAGGAGGAGGGGAAGGGGTATGAGAATAGGGGGGAAATGTTGCCTTTGTTACCCGCCGGGTCCCAAAGCGTAAGTTTGCAAAATTTGAATCGAATCGGACAAACGGTGTGGATTTGTATAGAGAATAGACACTGTCTATCTGATTGAGTTTTATAGGTATAGATTACAAAGTAAATTGATTTTGGATAAATTTGTAATATGATTGTGTTTTAAATAATTCACTCTCTTTTTACTATCTCTCAGTGCCATTATTAATCTGTTGATAATTTGCAGGTTAAATAATAATAAAGCCAGCTAAATAAATATATTTTTTATTTTTATATGTTTTAAAGATAACTAGCGGTCCGAATACTTGGGATTAGGATTTTGTTAAATTTGGGATACCTGGGCATTTAAGGAAGTGACTTAATTATTTTACAATAATAATGTTGCATACTATTTAGTTGAGATGTAGTGTGTATGTTTTATGCAGGATCATAAAAAATAACTGTGCAAAATTTGAAATGGACGATATTTATTTCGGATGACGGGAGGGTGGTCAGGGAGAATATTTTCTGCACAGCACAGTCCTAGAGAATATATATGAAAAAAAATATAGTTATAATCGGTCAAAGGGCCTGATGGTTAGCGTATGAGTAGACAGAAGCATTTTATACTTAAAGTTGATTTGAGGATTATCAATAACTACGTTTTATACATATAGTTGATTTGAGCACCATTAACAACTACGAAAATCATGTATTATAAATAGTTTTAGGTCCTTTGAAAACGTGTTTTTTGTGACCCGATTTATTTCATAGATAATATACGAGTATATTTAGTTACGGTACCAACATTTAAAAACTTAATGATACAGCATATATTCTATCCTCTCTGCTTACCCCTCGCAGAGAGGATAGAACTAACGCTGCAGAAATTCCAATTGCAATTGGAAGGCTTTTATTATTTTATTTGACTTGTATTAAAGGGAATGAATTTTTCATATTCAATAGAAGTTACTGTAATTATAGTCTAACGTTTTACAAAAAATAAGTCAAAAATATTGAAAAAAAATTGCAAACTTTGATGTCGCATTTCTCCATAACCATTGATATAAGGTCGTGATAGCTCGAAAATTTTCGACTCATAATTAAGGCACGAATATAGTCCTGCGAGCAATGATATCATAAACTGTAGATACGTTACAAGCGTGAAATCTTGGTAACTCAAAAGTAAGGTAATTAATTGCCTTAGTTGCATTCGTTATCGATCGCACCTTCTTTGTGATCGGGCGCGACGCTACGCCGAAAAAAAATAGTCCCGGGGAAAAAGGAACAAAGTATCGTACACTATCGTAAGAATGAGTATGTTATTTTAGTCTTAGTTACTTAGTTGGCGTTTGTGAAATAAGTGTGCCATGATTTGTTGTTTCTTTCAACAATATTTGCTACATATGAAAGTTGGCTAGTAAGGGAATAACGTGTCTTTATGGTAATACTACAATGGCCGCGGGGTTATTAATAATATTTTTAAAAATGAGGGTAAACACAACACTGTTTTATTCCACTATATATTTATTTTGAATTGTTAGAACGTTTTCGAGATTTCTCCCATTGTCAATAACAACACGTTTACAACTAAATTAATAATAATTCGAGATAGTATTTATAGGGACTGGGTGGATAGGAGTGGAGAGGTTATGGGTAGTATCTGGATGTTAATTATATTTCTATTATTTATTTTATTATTATTAATTTCTAAGATCTCTAAGATGTCCATACTTCTTCTTTTACTGCACTTTTACTAACAATTTCGAATCAAACTTATGTCCCCACATTCTGGCATGCTCTGCCGTTTCTGAATTTAAACTTAAGTTTTTTACGGCTCTTTTATGCTCTTCTAGTCGTTCCTTTATTTTTCTCCCACTTTGTCCGATGTAAATTGCACACAATCTCCACAACTTAATTGATATACTATTATTAATGTTTATATATTATTAATGGGTTATTAATGTTTTCCAAACAACCCTGTACATTTGACCATGTGACATTTTAACACATTTTTTTTGTCAAAACAAAAATTGACGACGCAAGGGCGGGTCCCGCCCCCCATCCCGAACTGTGAACCCCCGTTTAAGTGACAGGGCCCCCTGTTAATTGTCGGTTCGGCTAACCCGGCCTGGCGAGGCTTATTATGCCGGGATGAATTATAAATTATCGCGAGCGCTCGGCCGAGCGGACAGCTGTTGGGGTGAGTTCAATGCGCGCCCAGCCATCAAACCAAACACCAGGTAATGTATTACAAATTATAGTTTATTGGCTGGGTGCGCGTGGCGCCACTGGAAGAAATCACATTTTATGAAAATTTATATGGTGCACCAAAAAAATTTAATCCATCTTTAGTTAACGGCCGATGCTGTTCTCAGTTTTGTGCATTCGATTCTTTTTTGAAGTGAAATTTTTTTGAGAACATTAGGGCAAGTTCAAATGGTCAAAGGTCACCGTCGAACGGTTTTGAAATTATTTTATTCAAATCTGCTTACACAATAAGAGTGTAGGCTTTGTACATTGTAAAGTTTTAATAAATGAGTACATACATAAGACAGCAGGCGCGTGCAGTGGGAACATTGAAGCATGACTTTTTTGTAAACGTATATTTGGGAAAAAAATAGAAATCGAATATTCATGCTACTACAGATTTTTATGATACATCAAAATATGAATGCTATGATAACAATTACAATTAGAAATATTACGAAATATATGTTGTATTCCGATTTTTTTCCTAATAATTGGTTACGTAAAACGTACGCAGGTTTCTGCGATGTTCCCGCTGCAAACCCCTGTAAGACGGATACTTTGTGGCGCAACATGGATATTTTGATTTTCGCTTAACTAAACTTCATCAGTCGTTATAAATTACAGGGAATGGACAGGGAAGGTATTTTTTTCGTTAGTTAGCTCAGGGATAGAAGAAGAGTTAAAGTGTTAGGGAAGCTGACGAAATTCATAATAACATTCCGAGCAAAAAACAAAACAGACAAAAAAAAATGACAATATACAAAGAATAAAAATAGCAATAGGATATACATTCGTGAAAATGGTTATGTATACATGTGTTGGTACATCCACTTGTAAAATATAAATAAAATCTTATATTTACGTGGACAAAATTGTATTAGCCAATTTCTGTTTAGATTACCAGAAAAAGAGTTCCTAAAGAGACCGAGAAAATTACCTCCATAATATTTAGTACATATCTACATTTATTGAATTTTTTAACAAACAGATAGTAATTGGAAATTTTTGGCTTTTGCACTGAGCCTTAGTCATGAAGAATATATATGTATTGCCAGATGCCGGTTCTAGATAGTTAGATAGATAGATAGATAGATAGATAGTGACTGATCATTTTAGGTTACGAGTAGATTATTGAAGGAGAGAAATAGCCTGGTTGGTGTTATAGAAATTAATGTGAAATAGGCTTAGAGATCTTAGCGATTAGCTAGGAATGTTTATGTATACAAATATTTGTGAGAGTATTGAGGGGGTGTCTGTTGTCTATTTTTTAAAGAGTAAAGATGAATGTTTGTATGAGAATAGTTTTTAAATCGATAACCCTTCTAATAATAACCACGATCGTGGTCCAATACAGGAATAATGCTATATTTAAAAACTTTCGTTTTGCGGTTGTTATTTTTTCCAGAAATACGTAAAAAATATGTATAACCGTGTTTTAAAAACTGACCCTGTTGGTCGCGCATCAAAGACAAATGTCACAAGTGTCACAGAGTATGGTTTATAATTTTGGGGTTGCACTTTTAAAGCTCGCAGGTGTTTCGGGAAGCGGCTTGGCGAACATGGCTTGCCACGACATGGATACTAAGGGAATCAAAACTAGGGAATAATCGATGGGGTTAATTTGCTGATTCATTTATCACGTCATACACATTTCATGGAAATTTAAATTTAATAGGAAAATCATTCATCATTCAATCACTTTCCTTTTTCATTGTATTGACTTACGGCCTCACGCCAATCAGATAACACACAACACACAATGCATTGGTTAAATGCTAAATAATATTGTAACGAAATGACTAAAGAGATTACACACAGAATCCCACTTAATACGTCAATGACATCGAAACCTCTAGGACCTTCCACTACGATCTAGAATACACTACCGAAACTAGCAAAATCATTCGAGAAACACCTGGAATAGCCTAGAAGTGACGAAAAACTTATCCTAAACGCTAGAAAAATCTGGGAGGTTCGATAATCCAGTTTTCGGATATAAATATCGCGGATCTAGGCCGCCACCGGAGTTGTAATCGAGCGAAGTACCTAATTGACGAAATTTGAGAACGGAATATTCTAGTGAATGTTAAATATGTATTACCCAGCGATAATTGAGTGATTATTTACTGCGAAACAGTGTAATTTAAGTGTTTTAAGTGACTATGTACCTATATTGAATAGTTAATTAATCATTAATTAATAAATCGACAATTAATTTACAGTATTTTCATTCATTCCTCCCGCAACCACAACACGACACTATATAATAAAATATAAACAAACCTAGAGGATAAATCTTTGGGGTTAATTTTCTGAGTAATATTTTTATAACGTAATACAATTTTTGTTTTTGATTTTGTCGGGCTACAATTTACACACGGCTAGTAAATAACCTGAAGTATATAATAACATGTATCGGTACTGGGTCATCCTCGCAGCTTCTAGGGTCTCTGTTGTAGGCTTTCACTTTAACGTGCAACGTGGTCAAAAACTCTTGTTCACTACTAGCTGGCTGTGGTTGTATTTGTGGCAGGATTGAGGCATTCTTGGGTTGTACAATTCCTGAACGCTTACATGACGCAAACACGACGCAGACGATTTGATGGTGCGGTCATAGCAATTAAAATTGCAAGGTGAGCGTGGAAGACGGAGGGTTGCATATCTGCGAAGATTTTTCAGTTTACTTGATGCTGTAAACACGGAGTGTTTAGGATGATTGGAAGAGAGAAGATTAAATCCCGTTAAATCCCGTAGGCAAAAACTGAGTTAGTTAATTTCATTAATCAACTTGATTAACAGGCAGATTAATCAATCGATTATCAAATGACTAGTTTGACAATTTTTATTTTTATGAACTTTATAAAGACGTATGAACTTTGTGTAATGAATCCAATGAAATCTAATCTACAATAATTACATAGATGCATGTAGAATTATTTATATAATGTAGATGTATTAATATAGAGGTAATAATTTCGTAAAAAAATATTTACATCTAGTGTATTAAGAAAAGTCCGAGTAGCTTAGTAGTAGAGTGTATTAGAGTATGTTTTTTAAATAATTTCAAATTGGGGTAGGGACGTGGGTAGGGGTTTGGTGTTGGGGGTAGTTGAATAATGAACGAGTTTTGGTTAGCGTGTTAGTTAAGTATGTCTTATTTGTTTTTACACAGATAAAGCTCGGGAAATCAAAAGATCAAAAGCTGGAAAAGTAAAAACAAAAAGTAAAGTTAACCCATATAATAAAATAAAAAACAAGTTGTTAGTTTTTACTAACTCCCTTTCTTGTCAAATCTAAACAATAATTAAAAAGACGAATTAAATTTAAAAATTTAATTTTAAAAACATTATAACATAACCATAAACTTAAAGAAATTTAATATATTTCTAAAATGTCCGATGTTTTGAGATGTCAAGTTTTTGATAGATTCAATTATCATCAATATCGTACCTTATGAATTTCCAGCGTCAAATGATTTAGTCAGAATCAGATTTGAGTAATGTAGAATTCTTCAAAACTAAGCAGAAATCTAAAAGAAATAAATTATTATTGATTTTTTCCCAAAAAAAAAATTTTGCTGTCATCTGTGAACCAATTGTTTTGTAAATTTTCGAAATTCGTAGTGATGTACCTATTATACCGACGGAGTATTCAAATTTAGAAAATATTCCGCGAGGTTATTGGGCCGCCGCGACGTTGCTAATCAAACCTTTCTAATGATTCCAATTTGAAAAATCCAATAAAATTTCTAAAAA
>JADDOH010018669.1:0-24080 GCA_016648135.1 Agrypnia vestita
TGGGGCGGCCAGGTGGACGATAAGACGATATCAGGCCAGTGGACCCCAGAGCAGATGCGGTGGCATTCCAATCAGAAGGAAGCCTTCGCTGTGATCGCAGTGATCAGAGATCACGCTCACCTGCTAAGAGGAACGAAGACCCTACTGCAGACAGACAACAAGACAGCAGTGGCCTACATCAACAAGGAGGGGGGGACAAGATCATTGGGCCTTCTGAAGATAACTCGAGACCTCCTAGAGTTTATCGACCAGCAGGAAATATCTCTGACATTCCAGGGAGATACGGGATTGCGGACCGACTCTCTCGGGGGACACCACTCCCGGAATGGCACCTCCTGGAACCAGCGACAGAGGAAATATTCCGAATATTGGGACGTCCTCAGATCGACCTCTTCGCATCGGCCACCGCCCATGTGGTGCCAAACTACGTGTCGCTAGACTCAACCGATTGCTCGGCCTCCTATCTCAACGCATTCAGTCAGCATTGGGATTACGAGCTGGCATGGGTATTTCCGCCGCCGAATCTCGTCCCAAGAGTACTGGCGCACTTGAACCTGGCAAGAGGCACCTTTCTCCTAGTTGTGCCAAGATGGGAGAAGACATTCTGGAGGGCCGATCTCATACAACGAGCAAAGGGAGGGCCAATAAGCGTAAGAGATCTGAAGAGCGTCCTGATCGATACGTCGACAGGGTTTCCCCCACCGAGGGTGTAGGACCTCCAACTGGAAGTTTGGAGAATAGCAGTGGGTGGGAACAGGCTATAGCAGATTGGAGCCAGGAGGAACAGCAGCTGGTCAGATCTGGCTGGAGAGGCTTAACGCTGAACACCTACAAGCCGGCCTGGGATAGGTGGCAGCGATGGTGTACCACGCATTCTGTCCAACCTCATAACCCTCCCCCTGCAACAGTGGCAAGATATCTGGCCAACCTGTTCATCCACGAAGGGCTAGCCCCTCGAACAATATTGGTCCACAAATCGGCAATAGTATCCTTCTGTGGCCCAGCTCTTGATGCAGATAAGATTAGCTCGAACTTCCTCGTCAGGCACGTCCTTAAAGCCATCTCGGTTTCTGGTGGATGCACTGAGAGACTCCCGATCTGGAACCCCCGAGTAGTGGTGGAGTGGCTACGTGAAAACCCGCCAAGGAACAGCCGGTATGACGTGTCAAGGAGGACGGCCATACTACTCATCATGGCATCTGGGCGAAGAGTCCAAGATCTGACACTTCTCAGAGTCACCCCGGACCGATTGATCGACAAAGGAGACTCCATCACGCTATGGCCAGCCTTTGGAGCGAAGACTGACACGGCAAGACACAAACAATCGGGATGGAGGTTGAGCGCATCGGATGAAAGGAACATCAACCCCTTGTTTTGGATCCGAAAGCTGGTCTCACTCTCACAGCCGAGACGAAAGCCGGACATGAAAGAACTATTTGTGACGACAGCAGGTGAAGTAAAGCCAGCTTCACGGACAATGATAGGTGGTTGGATCAAGTCAATCCTAAGAGAGGCTGGAGTGGAAGCAACGCCAGGAAGTGTTCGTTCTGCTGTGGCTTCGTTGAATTGGCTGGAAAACTACCCGATAGAGGAGATCTTGTCAAGGGGAAACTGGCAGAGTGAAATCACCTTCCGAAAATTCTACCAAAGAGAGATAGTAGATAACCCCAAGCAACAATGCCCCCAGAGCTCATTAGCGCCTCTCTTTACGCCAATATAGGCAGTCACATATAACGTCGAACCACTAGGTCACCAGGTGATAACAAACAGATCTCTCATAATGGATTCCAGGCGTCGAGACGGAACACAAAATAAAAGAATTTTACCTTCCATTAAAATTCCTATTTTGTTTCCCTCGACGCCTGGAATCCAGGTAATCCCTACCTGGTGCATTATGAGTCATATGAAAGAAAAACCGTTGCGCCGACGCAACCGGAAACAGGGATACCAGCGGGAATAAATTGTCGCAAACAGGGAATCAGAGGGGGTAGGAACGCGTGTATAAGGGCCGAAGCAGCAGGCTGTTCTCTCATAATGGATTCCAGGCGTCGAGGGAAACAAAATAGGAATTTTAATGGAAGGTAAAATTCTTTTATTATGTTTACTAGAAAAAATAGCAATGTTTTGAAACAATTCTTTAAAAAAAAAAGTTTCATTTTAAAGAATGTGATTTATTAAAAAAATAAAATACGTGCATAAAAACAGTAAATTTTTCCTAAACATTAAAAGAAATACGTATTCCAAAGATATTCAAATATCTTTGCATTCACTCAAATTGACGATCTGATGTTTCTTAAATCGTCTCTGTCCCACAAATAATAACTATCATATAGATATATAATTAAAACTAAGCACTCTTTGATAGTTGAAACTAAAATTTCTCAACTCTTCCATATAAATAAATAATAATGAAGAATCAAGAAAAAAAGATTTTAGCTGCTTTTAATATTCCAACCCCCCGCTCAGTAGATCCTTATCTGTAGATGTTTTTAATTTAGTAATACCTATTGATGACGGACTCTGACCCTTAAAACCATATTTGTGGCATAAAAAAAATACTCAACTCACTAATAAACTCGTAGAATATTACAATGTTTGTTTTAATAAATAAATATAATAAAAATATGTATAAATAATACGATCTGAAAGACAGATGTACTTAGGTTACCTATTATTCTATTACATATTATTCTAATTTTAAAAATAGGTTTGACTTATGGCTCGCTTTGTATAATAGCTTATAGGGTTCGCGGTGACTTCAAATCAGCAATGCAAGTTTTTTCTACTCAGTCAAACAAACAATGTCAATACAACAAAAAATATACATATACGATCAGGGGCGTGCAGTGAAGCATGACTTTTTCCTAGGCATATATTTTGAAAGAAATCTAAATAAAAGATATATCTCGCAAAAGATATATTCCTATTACATTAATTGCAATATTATTCAGATTACAATATTTAATAGTATTCTGTTGGATAAATATATATTTAAAAATGATATTTTTTGATAGTTGTAAAATCGCAATAACCAATATATGCATGTTTACGTGAAAGTCATGCTTTAATGCTCTAACTGGATGCGCCTGTATATGATCATCGCACAATAAGATTCTAAAATACGCCAATTGAACAAATAAATAATTTCACTGGTGATCAACTGTCAAAATGATGAACATATATTATAGCTGTGATAACATTGTATTGAATATATAATGTACGATTTCTTTTAGGAGTCGAAAAAATATTATTTCTGTAAACCAGTCTTGCACTCCTAAAAAATTATCTTGTGGTGAATATCTTATCTTGTATAAATGAAAAATTCTCTTACCTCTTCTGACTAATACAGTAAAACCTTGTTAATTCGAACCTCAATAATTCAATATTTGCCATAATTTAAAAATTCTCAAACCATGTAGGCCTAAAATATTAATTTAATAGTAGAATTAATCCAATAATTCGAAAACGCCGGTAATTCGAAATATATTTTAGCCCCTTGTACCATAAATCAATCCATCTTGGATTGGTATTTATAAAAACTAATTTTTTCACAAGTGAGAACAAATATGTCAATATTGGGTAATAGAAATGGTACGATCTTTGTATTAGCATAACAATATTGCATTTTCGGAATGATTCCTTGAAATACGTAAAAATACAGATATTTTTCACAAAATTAATAGCTTTTATCATTTTTATGTTTTTTTGTGAATTTTGCAAGCGCATTGCGTATTCTTTTCTTACCCTGAATTATGAATTAACGGGGTTCCGCATAATCCGAAATGTTTTTTTGGGACCCTTCAATTTCGAATTAAGGAGATTCTACTGTACTTAAGTGATACTGATATACTTAATACATATGTAAAAATAAATAATATTTGATATTATTTCCTGTTTCATTTTCTTGTTGCAATTTGAAAAAAATTAATATTTGGCTTGGGAAGTGAGCAGGCACAAACATACCACGAACCTAAAGATAACAAATGATTTCTTATACCAGCAGTCAAAAACAATTAACAATCTTCTTTACTATTAAAGCATCGCTATTACATAACTTCACAACTTACTAAAGTAGATCACTCCATCTCAAGCTGGGTATACCAAGAGGTCAACGTTTCTGATCACGGTCACCACAAGGGGTCCATTCAGGGTCTATCGATGAATGTGGCTCACAGCACGTTCCATATTCATAAGCCTTATGCAGAAAAGCAGCATAGGCCATATGCAAGGAAAGATACAAGATAGTTTAGAGGCAAGTAGAAAGAGTTTATCTTGGCTGTGCAGCGTCAAAAAGTGGCTCAATACGGCATACGGCAATTTGGTCGCTAATCAATGTATCTAGTTCTTATTCTTTGCGATTTTACAACTATCAAATCATATTTTGTTAATGATCTTTCATTTCTAAATCGTTTCTTTGTCGGTTTCTTTTCAGAAACTTGCGTGTGCATGTCTCACATGCATATGTGACTATAGAGCTGTTATTATGTGGTAAACTGCAATTTTTAATTCAATGGGTTTCTCACAGACAAACTGACAGCGATTTCCCTTATGAAACCTCGACTTGATTTTGAATGGCACATGAATATCTGTAGTGAATATAATTCCAAGATATTTAAAACTATTGACAGTTTGGACTGGATCACATTGTTTACGATACGTGCTCATTAAAATGTATTCTTAGTATCTAAAATATGTATGTATTTAAATGCCAAGATTTCATTTTTACTTGCTTAATTTTAACTGTCTCAGATTTTCTTTAGTCAGACAAGGCACAGTACAATAATAACTACACACAAATTTGTATATATTAAGTAAAAAGGTTCACTCACTCATGAAATTAGAAGACTTTGTACATGTATGTACAATATGTGTATATTTTAATATAAATCTATTTTCAATTGTTCTTAATTTACATTGTCTACATAATCGCACTGTTAGACACATAATTATTGTTACATTTATCACAAAGACAGAGCTGCTTTTGGACGGAGAAGCTCCTCGTGCTCTTCTAAAAGTTTACTGCAAGTTTTCATAGAGTCTAGGATGTACGGGAGTTGCCAGTGCTTCCTCAGAAGTGCATGATCCAAATTGAACCTGGCCTGCCTGATGCACTGAGCCGCTGTACAGTGAGCCACTGTCTTCATCTGCATGCCTATATCACTAATTAAGGTGTGTAGATATTTCTCGTACTCGCCGATTGATTGGATCTCTGTAATCATTACAAATGGTACATTATTTATAAGTATTAATAAGTATAAAATATATAATATAGTAAAACCCTGTTAATTCGGACCCTGATAATTCGAATTTCAAGTCAGATTAACTCCGGTAATTCTAAAATCCCAGTAATTCATAAATCGAAATAATTTTTAGCTTCTTGCGCCATAAATCTATATAGTATACTAGTTCACATAATTCGAAAAAAAAAATTAAATTTGACAAAACTGAAAAAGATATTTTGATTTTTTTTTGTAAATGAGAACTACAAATATCTCAATATCGTGTACTTTAGTAATAGTAGTGTTGCGATCTTTATATTAGGATAATAAATATTGTGTTTTCGAAATGATTTCTTGAAATACAATTTTTTTGGCGAATTTCACAATTGCATCACTATTTTCTTTTGTACCTTGAGTTTTGAATTTGCAGGTTTCCACATAATTCAAAATGTTTTTTAGGTCCCTTGAAATTCAAATTAATGCGGTTCTACTGTAGTAAAACATGATTATAAAGACCATTATATATTGCAAATACCGATGAAAATATTTGAAATAGATTTATAAATGAGCCCTTGCCCGGAATAACGTTGTATCCAACAATTCTCTCATTCCGAGAAAAATTGAAAAAACGAAACCAGTTACAATTTATTACATTTTATATTTTAAATATAACAAATATATAATTCTTAACTAATCTCAATATAAAATAGGGGGAAAAGTCAATTAAATTTGAATCTATTGTAAAAAAACATGCTGAATCAGTGGAAAAACGTTGTATATGAAATTTTCACAAACAACGTTATTCCGCAAAAGGGATTTTTTTATTCTGCTTTACTTGATAATGCCTTTTAAAAGCAGCATGTGCTCATCTAACATGAATTCACAAATGTCATCGAGGTCCTTGAGCTTAACAGTCTTATTGCCAGTAGATTGGAATACATTGAAGTTAGTTCCAGGCTCCCTAACTGCATGATTTTTTCCAAACGGTAGCCAATCTTGCCCTCCTTCCACAAATAGTTGGTAGAAAGCTATAGGAGGTCCATGATTCTAATTCTTTGTGGAAGGTTTGAGCTCTGATTGTGATGAGATCATTAGTAGGTAAAGAGCTTTTACGGAACGATAAGTCTCTCGTACATACTATTACATATCTCCGTCTGTTTGCTGAATACGGCGTCGGACATTCAATTTCTTAATACACAAGACGAGATGATTACTTTTTTCATTGTAATTCAGTAACCTGAATACTGATTAAATATTTATCTTGATATTAAAATGGAGAAAACATCCCGGATTTAAACGTTTTTGGCACAAACTCGACCCTGCGAAAAAGAATGAGGAATTAAATAAACTTTTTGTACCGGTGTTATATTAAGTTACGATATAAAGAGCACTATAAAGCCAGCATTATTATCAAAAAGCATTTCAAATATCAATATGGATAAATCAATTGAGTAAAATCGGTTAACGATAGACAAAATAATATTGTCACATATGAAATCACAATATCAATCAGAACTGCAAAATCGTATAAAACGTTATTCCACAAACATGTTCTGGCGGGTCAATTGCAGGTTTGATAATATTTTTTCTGGATAAAAACTCCTTTCCTGCATCCTTCAACTTATTGGCTTTGATATCTTTCCAATTTAAAACATTAGATGTTCGTTTTCTCCCTTTATTCATGTGAATTAAACCACGCTCCACGATATTGACGCTCGGCGACGCCATTTTGAGAAACACTATACAACGTTATTCCACAAACCAATAACTTTAAAATGCAGCCAGAAGCCTAAATATTTTTTTCTTGACATATTATTTACCTTAATCGATGCATAATAACATACTTAACGTAACTCCATCAATAACTCAAAATTGACATTTGTGTTGGATACGTTATTCCGGGCAAGGGCTCAAATATTGATTATATTCTGTGAATCAGACTGGATAATGTGGGGTAATGTTTTCATTCATAATTTTTATTATCAAAATCTTTAAAATACAACTCTATTAAAACACACATGATTGGTCATGACATATCAACTCGCATGTTTGGTGTAGTACCGTAGTATTTGTATATCTGGGTACCATACAATTGTGACGCACATACTCATGATAGTGAAATGACTTGTTTTGGCATGTTTAAAATATTGAATTTCAAAATCATTTTTATGCTCTTAATATACAGGCGGACCTCAACTTTCGCACATAATTGGTTCCTGAAAATGTGTGCGAATGTTGAATGTTCGAAAGTAGAGGGAAGTAAAAAAAATTAAAATTGAATGTATTTTAAAATATTTATTTATCAAGTAAATATATGATCTTCAAGAGGCGTTAAAGTGGTTTAAGAGACAAGTGGGGTTTGCGGGTGTTTCCCTTAAAAAGTTATCAAGAGCTAATTGTTTGCCACGCTTCTTCCTCTTTTCTTCATATAGTATTTTAAAACATGCTGTGTCTTTATTGATCGGCCTACACACTTGAGATATACGTTCTCCATTGGGATCACAATCTTCCATAATATTTAAAAAATTGTCAAGATGCATGAAGGCTTCATTCATATTTTTCATTGTTAAAGTCTTGATGATTTGATCAGCTTCTTCTCCCTCACTTTCATTATATATTTGATTTTCATACTTCTGTTGCTCAATTAAATATTAATTTGTTAGAGGTTCTGAGTGAGATTTTATCATCTTATTAACATCCTCATTAGTAATATCTAAGTTTAGTTCATTCATTAGGCGGACTATATCAATTGTGATAGTTTCTGGAGTTTCATCACAATTTACAAAATTGTTTCCATGAACCTTTCATTCGGATCTGAAACTCTTTTATTTCAGCCCACCCTATATGTCTCACGTGTCTCCAATATTGTTTATTGCGTTTCATATATTGTAGTTCCTCCAGAAATCTTTTAATGTAGGCCCACCTTCCCTGTCAGTTGCCTCGATAGCCTGAGTCATTATTGACCTCATATAATTATCATCGCTATCACCGTTTGGTCCATAGGCTCTATAAGGCAGATATTATTGGGAAGAAGAAACACAACATTGATTTCTGTGTATAAATTCTGTAGAAATTTTGGGTGTCTTGGAGCATTGTTAGGATTAATAATATTTTAAATGGTAAATTATTATCTTTCCTTCCTGCGCCAGACTAAATCTCTATCCTAGCTAGCTCACAAGCAAAGTGACGGGCAAGCAAGATGCAAGTGATGCCAGGATTCCACTTGCTTGTAAGCGAGCGAGAGGGTGATATCTTTACCCCACAACGTGACAATGTGTGAAAGTCGAATGTTCGAAAGTCGAGGTCCGCCTGTATACAACAAAAAAAAATATTTTCATAGACGTATTTTCTAGACCAAAGTAAAGGTTATTCAATTTAAAAAAAAAAAAATTCCTTATTGTTGGTGAGGCCACTGCATGCTTGTTCTATGAAGTATATTGTCTAGACAAAATATGCCTTAATAAAAGAAAATAATGTTTTTCACATTGGCACTGCATCATATTTCACAAATAACAATTCAAATCGATACACTATTGATGGTATTTTAACCGGTGACAAAGAAACCGTTATTTAAGACTTGTATCTGATTGCGTCGATGACTGGTAAGAGATTTTTTGCAGTTCGACAGGCAACCATCACTACTAGACAACAATTTTATCTTAGTTATCAATCATCAATAATATCAGGTACAGATCCCAAAGAACTGAAGAAGTAATCAGTTAAAATAACGGTTTAACCATCACTAGGATACAATTTTGTTTATTTACACACTGCAAAGAAAAGTAATTTTTCTACAGAACCTCACTGCACTCCAACAAACATTTAAAGAAACTTTATTTATTTAAGAATACAATCAAATCAGACTTCATCAGGATCCATGATACCTCAAACCAGTTATTAGCATTAACACGCGTAATCCATCACCTCACCATCTTAATTATCTAACTGATAAACTTTTTACTTATTTTTTATAACTTAGCTGTTGCTTTGTTAATCCTATTATACAATTTTCATTCTATAAGGGCGTGGTAATTAGGAGGAATCATGTGATTCAATAATTTTTTTGGTTTTTATCATACTCCTGTTTAACTTCCTATGAATAAGCTGTTTGATTTCTGAAAATAATTCAATTTTATCAACAGAAGGGTTATGACCCAATTGATTTTGTTTTAAAAATATCTGCACATAATTAATTATAGTTTCAAAATTATTGGAATTCCTGAAATAAACTGAAGGTTTAATTTATACAGAACAGTTTATAAAAGGCGTAATATGAACATAGAAATTGCTATTTCAACGTAAAGCACTATTATTTATGGTTGTTCAAACTCTGAAAGGACAAGCTTAAGCGTATTCTAGTCTAGAATTTTTTTTAATATATTTTCATAGTTATAAGGAAATAGGCACAAAATGATCCATTTTTAAAAATATGTTTTATAAAAAATGATAATGTTTATAAAACATACTTTTTGTCAAATCTATGTATTTATTATTTTGATTTTTTTCTTAATTATGGTTATCATCATGATTTTTTTCTTAATTATTGGTATCATCATGATTTTTTTCTTAATTATGGTACATACCTTGCTAGAATTATTAATGATTTTTAACAAAAATATATCTCGGTGAAAAATTGTCTATGGTTCGCGTCATATATATTATAGATAAAATTATTGAAATGTCAAAACGTATGGAAAATTTTCAAACTTTAAAGTGTAATAACTTTTTAAATAATTACGACCGCCAAATTTTGATTTCAGATTTGACATTAGGATACTTATTTTTAAGAAAATCGAGTGAGGCCATAAGATACAGTTATACCGAAATTCATGCCTCTAGACTAGAATACCCCCTTAAATTTCAAAACAACCAGTAATTCAGTGTACGTTGCCATAAAAGCTAAGTGAATGTATTGGAATTTTTTCAGCCATCAATGAAATAAAATAAAAAATTAGAACTTTCTCTATAAAAATGCTTATAATAAAGAGAAAATTGTACAAGTATACTCATGTATCAAACTAACTACATATAGAGTTTCGTTCATTATAGTAGTGATCATCTTATTATATCCATCTTTAACCAAATTTGATGGTATTAATTTCAAATAAATGTCCGTAAGCTTTACAAATTTGGAAGCATTGAAACTATTGTACATACCTATAATAAAATTTGGTGATTCAAAGTGAACACATTTCAAGCCATATATCACAGGAATTTTCACATTGGCGGGCCTTATCAGCCCAGAAGTAGCTAGTTCATATCCGGCCTGTGATGACATGTCCAATCCTGACATACTGTAAGAAAGAAAATCAGGAAAGAGAACACATTAAGTTGTTAACAAGAATACACTTTGTAGTAACCACTTGGCTCTGGCGCCGAATAAAACTGTCGCAATGATGCTCCGAGCGAGCCTTAGTAGAGAGAGGAACCCCGTTGTCAAATTAGGAAGTATGAATGTGCGTTTTGAGCGAACAGTTAAATTGTTGGGTATAATGTTTGACACTGCGGGTTCATTTCACGTAAAGGCTGTATCGGACAGAGCGAGTGACTTCTTTGCTTCGATGAAAAGATTGAGTGTAACGGACTGCGGTCAGTATACAAGGTCTGTAGACATCTTTGGCGGGGCCTGGAGGTCACTTACTATGGTAGGACCTTCAGGCCTTCGAACACAGAACAGTTCCGGATGTTGGGTATTAGGCTAAGAGGGATTTCCTATGAGGTATGGCAAGAAAGATGGGACATGGCCACCACCGGGAGATGGACATATTCCTTCTTCCCGAGGGTTGCCATAAATAAACAGGGCAGAAGGTATTTTCCGATGCTGGACCACTACACAGTGCAAATGCTATCGGGTCACGGAGAGTTCAGATCAAAGCTTTTCGATCTTGGAATCTCCGATGACCCGTGGTGTGCATGCGGCCAGGTGGCCCAGACGGCGGAACATATCCTCTGGGAATGCATGGTTATGTCTGACGCGAGAGAGGATTTGATAGACATGAGAATGAGGTGTTTTTAGTAACAGGGCGTCGTCCTTACGACGTCCTGGTAAGGAATGAAAGGCACATTGGATATTTCCGATCTTTTGTCAGGGAGTGGTGTCCCGCTGGAAGATCCTGAGGAGATCATAGTTATTTTTTCGTATTTTTCATTTACTTAAGTTTCATATTGTTTACGGGCAGAAGGGAATTATTTTCTCTCTGTTGAGTGCTGCTCCTGTACTGAGTATTTGTTTTTCTGCCAGTCCTGACTTCGTTGCCGGAAGTCATCGTGTGTTTCTTTTTGTTCTTCATTTATTATCCCCTTAAGGGGCGGTTTACGTTGTCTGACTTCAAGCCATCCACTGCCGCCACAGTGGGAGTTTTCTTTAATTATCTTGTCATTATTACTTTCATTTATTTTGTTTTAACATTGTATTTAATTCTGTTTTGCTTGGTTTTGTTTTACTTATGATTTAATTTGTGTTTTATTGTTTAAGTTATACGATTCTTGTTTTGTTTTATTTCATGTACATTTAAGGCCTATTTCACGATGGGGATAGTGAATGGTTTGATTCTGCGGACGCGCGGTCCAGCGGCGGTTTACCGACGGTTTTACAACTGCTGTGGGGCGGCGTGGTCTTGCAAAGTAGTATTAAAAAAATGTCAACCTGGAGACTATTTAGTATGCCCGATAAGGAAGCTTTTGCTGTTAGAACGGTCCTGGAGAAGCGGTGGAAAGTACGTCCCACTGTACTAACCACTATTGTTTTTTGTATAGTATGGTTTGCTTTTGATGACAGTGAAGCGGTTTTGTATGGATGCCTCCCCACGCCGCTTGCACTCATATGAGTTTAAGTAGCGGGGGGATGACCACTTTAGCATAAAAAAATGCCAAATTGGGTGGTGAAAATATAGGGCTGATATGGGAGCTATTGCTCATAAAACGGCCTTGGGTGCGTGGTGAGTCCCTCTTCACTATACTACCACTAATTTGTTGAATTATCAACATGTTTCAGGGCCAATGGTCCCTTCTTCAGGATACAACGTATACATTGTATCCTGATGAAGGGCCTATAGGCCCCAAAACTTGTTGATATTTCAACAAATTAGTAGTCAATACAAAATGTATTATTGTTAATCATATAAATAATGTTACCACAAAGTCATTTTGCATTTATTGAAGAAGACATAAAGGGCTGGTTGTTTGGTCAGTGGTTAGAGTAATAGTTAAGAAAAAGGCATAGATTTTTATATTTTCCACCAATCAAAACACCCGTTTTCATAATTACTCTAACTGATCAAACAATTGACACTAAGTTATTGCAAAAAATAATGCTATTAAACGAGTCAACAATAAAATATATGAAAAATATAATTGACAATATTTAATCTAATGAAACAAATAATTTTAATATATACAGCCGAAGTGCCGGTTGCTTGATTGTTGGTAATGGAAATAGTTGAGCAAAAAGCATAGATTTTATTGTGGAAAATTAAAAAATCTAGGCTTTTTTCTTAACTATTAGGTACTCTTACTCCTGATCAAACAACCGGCCCTAAACTTCCACTTTACATTATGAAATTATTTTCACAAATCCCAAATAAATTTGTACAATTGTATATTTACATACAATTGTTTTTGAAACATCAAAATTATCAGGCCAGATTCAAAAGAAGAAACAAGTGTTTAATTGCAAATTTAAGAAACTGAAAGATTATAAAAAAACATCACCAAGTATTACTATCGAGAAATGTAGATTGTACTTACTCAAACATTTTTCTTTGATGCATGGCTTCCATATGCGCGACTACCTTATCAATCTTTGCTCTGGTCACATGCTTGAAGCCAGCCTTCTCCACAACCTTCCCGTTGGCGAAGTAGGTGTCGGTGGCGACGCCAAATTTCCCGTGAATTTTGTAGGCCCTCGTTGGTCTCCCCGTGTGGATTTTATAAGTCAAACTGGTTCCCCTATTGATGCCTAACACTGAAATGTAATTTGGGGTCAACAGCGAGTTTGTTGAGTTTTATCCCTCTCGCAAAGCAATGCATCTATGCAAGTTTGACCCCTAGCACCACGCTTTAATTCTCGGCACAAATAATATGGTTTGTGTCTAACATGTCTGTCTCATAGCTCGTAGTAATGGTCAAACCATTATTTTCACGGTAAGGCGTGTACAGTGCAAGTGCTAACAATTATTGATACAGAACAACATGAACATCACAAATTTAAGGACGAGTATTGCAATTGTTATGCGTAAGAGAATTATCATAAAGAACATTTTGGGTACCTATGATCAAATTTTTCAAGAACACAATACTGGATTTTATCCCCAGGGGGCATCATTAATCAAGATACATTATAAGCTCTATAATACCCACAAAGACTTACCTTTTTTTCCCATAAAAAATAGCTTTGTCTCTATGAGACATCTATAATAAATCTTGATAAATAAAGAATTGTGTTCCAGGGGATGATTAATTTTTTTTAAATGACTTAAAAACATACCTCCTTTAAAATACTACTGCCATACAAGTAAGCCAGTTGCTGCATTGTAAAGCACAAAGAATCGCTTCTAATAAATGCATAGCAAAATACTAACTAACCTATGTTACAATTAAATTAATAGATATACACCTATGTACATATATACATGTCTGTAATGTTTAGCGTATTCAAATTTATTTTTATCTTTTTGGTGACTCACATGACGCAACACTCTAGAACAATACTGCTACACTTGCTTCCATTTAGGGACCACACAAAAACCATTGTTCAGGTGGGAATCTTTCTCCACATGTATTACGTCAAAGAAAATTAATTTAATAACAATAAGTTCATCTCTTTTTTATAATCAGTAAATTCTTGAGAAAAAATGTATCCTTACATAAAACTCCACTGGTGTTTTGTCCTAGATGAGTACCGTAACTGCTTTTGAAGTCTACCATTTGATAGCGAGGACCAACTACCAGCGGATGATCAGCCAGATCGGTGACGAGCTTCACTTTCATAGGGGCGTTGGTAGCACCGACGATCTCTACCATCTGCTGAGGAGGGCGCACATCCAATTCATTGAGATCTATTAAAATCGATAGAAATTATTAAACAAATACGTGGAATAAATGTAAATTTTACAATTTTAAATGGCAATAGAAATTATAGCTGCCCCAAAACAGGTTTCAGCTAGTGGGGGGTTATAATCTAAGTGTAAAAAAGTGTAGTAGTGATAATGTATAAATAAGAGAAGAATCGTTTTCAAAAGAGATTTTAGAATAAACTAACCTCGACACAAATTTGCCAAAATTGTATTTCTAACTCTTAATACGGACACGCCGGCGGGTTTATATACACAAATTAGACCATTCAAGGCCTTCATTGCTACACGAGCGTCCTGTATAATATGCATTTTTGAATTGATTCGAAAATGGTTGAATCAAAACATTATTCAAAATAAACATCAAATGTCACATCACAAATTGGTGAAAATTTAAGGTTATACCATAGACAACATTAATTTAGCTATAAGGGTATCCACACACAGGTTTGCGCGCTTACATCATTACAATGGGATTAGCTAACTGGCTGGCACCGGGATTGATACTCGATACCTCCAAAACCTATTTGATTTTTTAAAAATTGGAAGCACCTGATATCGATCCCGGTACTAAATGGATAAAAAAGTTTCATGTTTAAGTACCCACATAAAAATATTTAAACAATTTCGAACGCAGTTTTATTGTTGAACTACGGTGCCACATTTAATAAATTAATTTAATAAAATATGAATTGATTTATCCTGGTATCACTAGAATCTATTACTTGACAGATTCGTTGCATAATACAAAGTTAAAAGATTTTTAAAAATGTAACACTAGGTGTGTTATTTTTACATTATTATATATGTATATCCGAAATATTTTGTTCTTAGGGCGTTAGGACAAGGTTCTCAGGTCATTCGATAAAAAAATATTGTTTCGACAGTTACATTTTTTCTTTATACATATTTTTCTAATTTATTCATTTCTTTATTATTTTAACGCAAAAACAAGCCAAATTACTGAAGAGATTTTTTTGCGTTTTTACGTGCGTGCGTGAATCGAACTGTAGTTTTAAATATCTAAGAACTATTTTCCGAAATTATACTTTCATGATAAAAAATGTTTTCACTAAAACAAATTCTATATGTTATATTTTGCCTACACATAGTCGATCGGCATTAATAATTATTTAATCGTGTATGGAATGTTTTATAATAGTGATTTTATTTTCGATGACAGTTTATTTTTCAAAGTGAATTATTCAGTCCATAAAACGCCCAAGATCCAAGTCGAACGGCTACTGAATGTTCTTTTGTATCTTCCAATACGTCTGAACATAGGAACTTTTGGTGACTCTGAACAATAAAATATAACCAAACAGAAAAAGCAGTGCAGATTTCGTTTTTAGTTTTTCATCAACGTTCAAAACGTCAGCGCGCCTGCGTCGATACACTATGGATACAATCAAAGCCGTCAAAGCGAAGGCGGGCTGACGGGCTTCGTACGTCAAGTTGGTTTTCATCACGTCTTCGATCTTATTTACTTATTTTTGCTGTATTTGTTATGTCATTTATATCTAGTGAAAGTGTATTTTCGTGTGTTGAGTCGCAAAATATAAATGATGATGTCTGCGTAGCGGGCTACCGGCAAAATTCTCGATCCTTTAACCGATTGTGATCTCAAACGAGTTTTTATTAGTGGCTAGATTTTGTGTGAGTGTGGTAATTGTGAATTAATTTAATTTTCCGGTGGATGGTTTTGTTTTTAAATTTTAGTTGATTAACCTTTGTTAATTGTGTACAATTTTAAGTGATTCTTTGCAACTTTGCTGGATTTTATCTCGGCTTCATGAATATCGTAAGTAGATACTTATTTTTTAAGAATGTTTACTCAATCTGTCAAAATCACTTCGTGTCATTTCATATCTCGACGTTTGTGATGTGTTTATCACGAGTTTTTTGAGAGGGACACGATTGTTGATGTGTCGATTTCTTTATATTCCTACGTAATGTTGATGTCGGATTTGAAGCCAATAGGCATTTCTCGGGGACTGAGTTTTGCCGATTTTCAATTGACTGTTTCCTCATTAAGCTGCGTCCATCCACTATAGTATTATTGCAACTGCCTTTGCAAATATTGGATTGCGCATACGTATTTTAATCTGTCGCTATCTGGACGTGTTTGCCATTCTCTGGTGTGTTTGCCCATGAATCACGAGCTTTTGTCTTACATCCAGCTGATGCATTAAAAACATTTTCTTTTCTTGTATTATAGCTACAAGTGTACCCATTGTACACTTACATAGATTGTCACAATATTTGATCAAATGCCATATTATCACATCACATTCAAAAATATATCCACCGATCCTTATAAAAATATATTTTAAAAATTTATATTTATAGAGGCTAGTGATAGTATAGTTTTTTCTGATACTGAAGAGGAGACAACTGTAAAATCTTTTGTATTGTATTGTTAATTAAATGTGTTTATTTCAATTTTTGGTATCACTAATAATTTGTATGTGCCATAATAATATTTTTGAAAATAATTGTCAATTTTCCATGTTTTTTTTTATAAATTAAAATTTTTCATTTTGTTTGAGGTTTTCAGTTGATTACCAATTACAAAAGTACTACTAATTATTTATCAATGTATGGAATATAAGTGTTCTTACTTTAGAGTTCCTTTGCTGATAATGAGATGAATTCAAATGACTAGTCCAATAGAGTACAATGTTCAAGTTAATAAATAAAATAAAATGTTTTTGTTGAAATCCTGTTTAATGTTAGTAATTACGTATAATCTCATAGTAAAATTAGAGCATTAATATAAACCTTTCTTTATATTAATTTAAAAGTTATATATATTTTCATTTTAATAAGTACAGTGTTCAATAAAAATAATAGAATATAACATATATAAAATTTACTCCCTCTTAAAATTGTTTAATTTTATTAATTTATATTTATTAATTACAATACTAGACACAGCATATTAAACTATTTTTTGGAATTATAAAGAGACTATCAAGATCTATATATTATTGACTGTGTTCATTTGTGCAAAATTATGAAGTCTTGATGTATAATATAACTCGCTTGTTGTACCCAGACAATGCATTCTTTATACCATGAAAGATACAGAGATGTTGCAAAAAGATATCTTTTGATTCCTGATTGGTACCTCACAGTTCTGTGCGTGCATATGGATTAATATACAACTTGGGTTATTAAAGTCCTTTGTATAATTATCCTATCTACGCTTTTATCACTTTTTTTTCTCTTTAGGTTAAGCCTTGTCACACTCTGACTTCAAGATATTGTTTCACTTACACATATCATTAAGTATTACAATCAATTCCGCTATGAATCAAATTTGGAACCTTCATTTACAATTAAATGCCATATTTACAATTAAGCTACATCAAAAGATCTATGCCAGTAGGTGATCGATTGTTATCATATTTAATGATTTTCTAGTAAGTGGTAGTCTTGTTAACGTTTGCGAAGATTTTTCTCTGCATTATTATTATTATTTCGGCTACCCGAGAATATGACTCTCATTCTCGTCAACTATGGATTTTTCTTAATTTTATTGTAAATGATATTTCAAGATTTTTTGTAGAATATTTAAATTAATGATGTCTTAGTATAATTTTGGTGTATTTTATTTCATATTATAACACCATTAATTCATATCCCACTAAATATCAATATTTTTTTGAATATGACACCACTTATTTTAATCTTCTGTTGATAAATATCAAATTGTCAGGATAACATTTAATATTGAAAGTGAACAATTATATTGTGTTTTTATGATTCTGAAAATAAGTGAATTGGAAGTAGAATGGCTGAATTGTTATAACGCTGATATTATTTTGTTTTGGAACAGTCGCTGCGTGTGCGGTATTGAGTCCATATATTATTACATTTTTTGCTATCAAGTCTGTGATAACGTTTGGGTACTTACCTACGTAATAACATTATTGCATGTAACATTATCTTATCTATTATACTTTACACCCATCAGATCTGATTTCAATATTAAAATATACGCTCCGTTACTCATTAATTCTATCATTATTTTACTGCAATCTGACGTGCACAGAAGTTTTTGTCATTACTGAGTCTTGCAAAACCAAAGACAAAATACACCCGCGTAATTGTATTGCAAAACCAAAGACAAAAGACACCCTCGTTATAAATATGTATCAGTGATGGTATTTTCACAGGTTGCACAGTAACCGTTATTTGAGATTTGTATCTGAGTGTATTGATGATTGCTAGCTGATTTTTCAAATTCAACATTCAACCGTTGGTACTAGAAAACAATTATATCTCAGCAATATTTTTATATGAATGTATGTTCTGAGAACACAGTTACTAAATTTGGTCCCCAGAGGTATGATTAATTAATTAAGGATATAATAATTTTGTTATCATTAATTAATTAATCATGCCTGATGTAATTATAAACAATGAATGCTTAGAACAAGTGAACGAGTTTGTGTGTTTAGGAAGTATGTATGTTTAGTAGAGACGGCAAGGCTGAGAATGATATCGAAAGGAGAGTGACTGCGGGAAAAAAAGTTAATGGTGCACTAAATGCAATTATGGCCACTAAGAATCCGTCAAAGGAAGCAAGACTAGCGGTACATAATGGCGTTCTAGTGCCAACCCTTATGTATGGAAGTGAAGCCTGGAATTCGCAAAAGAGGAATGAAAGTAGACTGAATGCGGTGAAAATGCGGTCACTAAGAAGCTTTTGTGGAAAATCTTTGGTCCATAGAGTGAGGAATGAACAAATTAGAAGTGAATGCAATGCTGGCTGTAGTGTGGTAGATAGAATAAAGAAAGGAGTGCTGAGATGGTTTGGTCATGTGGAACGTTTGAACGAGGAAAGGATGGTTAAGAAAATATATGAGGCGAGTGTTGAAGGCGACAGGAATAGAGTCCGCGATAGACCTGGTACGATCAGGTATTACAAGTATTTGAGGATGGCCCTGTTAAAAGCCGCGACAACCGTAGAAATTGTATGAATGTGACTGAAGCAAAAGTGGTGTGCCAGGATAGAAGATTGTGACATTCAATCCTCTCTGCCTACCCCTGCGGAGAAATGGCGTGATGGTTAGTTAGTTAGTGAGTTATTTTGTTAATAAAGAATATTGCTAAAAAAAACTACACTTTGAAAAATAAAATATAGACGTATCGTTATTAATTGCGAAATCTATATATACTAACTTGTTAATGAGAAAAAAATAATAAGAACAGATATATCCAGCAGAGACCGGTGCAATATGTACATGAAATGTTCTTGATTCGAACATATATAGGAACTTTAAAAAAATTTGATAATATGTGGATGTTCTTACAATGGAATTGGTGAACGTTGCATTGTGTAGAGTGATCACTTAAGCCAGCTCATACAGGCTGTAAGCCCTGAGCCATCGTATAAGAGTCTTCCATCCACTTTTCGCATATATAAATAGCTTCGACTCTGTGAGACTTCTATAATTTATCCTTAATTAATTTTATCTCAGTTCCCAGTCATCAATACAATCCAATATAACTCAAATAACAGTAACACTTGTAACCAGTCAAAATAATGGTCTGACCACCATTAATGTGTATTGATAAATATTGCCTGCCCAACATAACTAGGCGTGCGGCAAGATTGGAACTAAAACCCGCCCCGCCCGCACCCGGCGATAACTCCTCGCCCCGTAATTCAGTACAATTTTGTATTTGCTCGGGAGCTGTGACATCTTGATTACCAATATACACTGAATTATTATGTCCAAAACATCCTAAACAGTCCGGGATGGTGCAAGAACATGCGCCAATGAAGTATTAAAGTTTTGCGAAGCTGAAAAAGCAAATAATGGTCTGACAGTTTGACAGATAGAGCGGCCGCCGCGGAGCGCGCTGTTACCCGACCAAATTTATATTGAAGGCTCTGACACTTGTCACCGGACATTCAGTACATTATGTATTGTGTAATAAATTTACAACCTGGCAACTTCTGTTTCGCAACAGAGGCGTCCTCCCTCGCACGCCAAGTTATAGTGGTGGCACTCTACAATTTGATATTGTATTGATAATTTCCTTAACATTTTTTTTACCATATTCTCTATCGTTGCCCAAGTCGCAACGGAATTCGATAAACCTTCACAAAATGTTAAGATGAAATTGAATCATATATTTGTGCTGTATTTTCCATATGATGAGAATGTCACTATACTGAGGCAGCATACATTTTGTTTCTTCCTTAAATATATAAATTATGTATGCACACATCTTATCTATTCGTTTGTCAGTTTTTTTGACATTTGGGCACGTGAGTACTTATTTACCCTTTATAAATATTTTAATTACTCATCCATGCGTCGCATGACAACATAAATTGGACCTAAATCTAAATCTGCTGTCAATTCTATCACGCAAAAGTGTGCGGTTATCGCATCAAATAAAATCGGGTATTTTGGTCCAGTGGTCAAGACACTGGCCTAAAAATCCAGTGGTCGGAGATTCCAGCATTTTCCCAGGAGATCAGAAGTTAGTCCTATTATCGTAGCACAAGCTAGTAAGAATATCGACATAAGAATATGTGACACGTATTCCGTCATTTTTGACGGGTTGCAGCTAGTTTAAATTATAAAACTTATTTAGCAACCTACAACACTGAAGAATGAGTTTACGTAAGCATTTATATTTGGGTAAAAGAGCGAAGGTAAATGTATGTCTGACAGAATTTATTTATACTACATTAAAATCTGAATAACATTAGAATTTTGAGAGGAATATTAGGAGATGCTTGTGCAGTAGAAAAAAACACGTCATTTTTAACGGGTTATAGCTATTTAAGTGTTAAATAAAACGGATATTTTATACGAACCGTATATTTTACACAGAAGCAAATCTCGACTTTTCGCTGAAGTCTCATTCAGCTTCATCAGGAGAGCGTCCTATCACGGCGGAGATGTAGGCCGAACTGATTCTTTCTTCCGAGGTGTAAATTATATGCACTGCGTTGTGGAGTATTCTTTTCTTCTACAATAGAGGTCGCCAGTGCGCAATATGTACTAATTACATCTTCGGGCTTTTCTGCGACGTCTCGTAAAAGTGGAATCAAAGTCGTGAGAGCAGGGCGCCAAATACTTGATACTTTGTGACTGTTATCTCTATTGAAATTAGGATGATTGTATATTTCAATGGACTCCCTCACTAATCAAGGTACCCATATGGCGCGGTTCTGTTGATAAGATTTTTATCTTGTCAGATGTAATGAAATGGGTTATAGCTAGTTATTAATTTCTTTATCATAAACAGTGTATTCGTGTTATCTTTATAATGTTAATTAACTATTTATATTTTATACTCTAATGTCACACCAGGACCATCTATCAGGGTCAATACAACCAATTGACTTTGTTAAAAATATAAAATATTAAGAGTACATGTATCTAGATCTTTTCATAAAAGCTTGCGTTTGAGTTAGTGTGGGTACAGTGCATAATACGCACATTGTTTCGTTGTGTTAAGTTCACGGATACGAGAGGGGCGTAGAGCCTGTCCAGATGAGGCGTTTTACGCGCGAGTCCACTCGCGCGTTCCAATTTATATTGCATCCTGATATGCAAATAATTGTTTTATTTCAGTAGATGTTGGCGCATATGGCAAAAGTAATGGCTCCACAATTTTTAAAAACTCTGTTTTATATAAAAACTTGTAAAATTCCAGACCCAAAGGCAATATTGCTCATCTCTACCGCGGACTCGCGCATAGTTCTGGACGCAACAATGAGGCCCGAGTATCTTATCGAGTCTCAAGTGTTTCGCGCGTAGCACGCGTTTTAGCAGTCACGCATCTGGACGGGATGTATGTATAGACGTACCACTATAACTAGGCGTGCGAGGGAGTGCGTCGCTGTCGCGTAACAGAAGTTGCCAGGGTGTAAATTTATTACACAATACATAATATACAGAATGTCCGGTGACCGGTATCGTATTAAATACATAAAGTTGGTCGGGCAGCACTAAAGAAACCATGCAGTAATGGCGGCCGTTCTATCTGTCAGACGGTAATATCGGTCCATTATTCGCTTTTTCAGCTTCGCAAAACTTTAATACTTCATTGGCGCATGTTCTCGCACCATCCCGGACTGTTTAGGATGTTTTGGACATAATAATTCAGTGTATATTGGTAATCAAGATGACACAGCTCGCGCTCAAAGCCGAGAATGAACTGAATGATAGGGCGAGGGGTTACCGCCGGGTGCGGGCGGGGCGGGTTTTAGTTCAAAATTTGCCGCACGCCAAGTTAAGTTGGGCAAGCAATTGCTCCAGTATCTCGAGAACGCGCGAGTGCACTCGCGCGTAAAACGCCCCATCTGGACAGGCTCTAAACTCAACACAACGAAACAAGGCGCGTATTACGCACTATACACACACCAACTCAATTGCAAGCTTATATGAAAAGACCTATACAATAGCAACTATTATAAAAACACATTTAAACATGTAAAAGCATTGTTTTCTCATTTAAAATGCCTAAAAATCCAAAAATTCCCAATGGTGACCCGTGTTGACAACATGACTGCGTGCGTAAATTTTCTGTCGTGGTATGCCGACGGTTAAATACGACTCGGTTTTTCTTTTACTCGAATAACATTGCTCTCCGTTAGGCCTGTTTCTGACGCGCGCGACCGCGGACACGTCTCTGCGTACGAGACCTTTTCTTTAAATATTTTTCCTCCGGCTTTGTTCTCTGGACAAAGCAAACCTATTCAGGCCGATAACGACTCTCGTAACTCTGTCAGCGATATTAATATTAAGTACCATTCTCCGAAGCGCCACAAAAACATCAAAAAGCTTCATTGAAACAAAGGCTAGGTGGAGTAAAAAATGGACAAACCTTTACTGGTGCTATTTTTAAAATTATAAATTGTATAATATCATTTTGCCTTGGACTTATAGAAAAAAATTCTCATCTCCGGAACCTTAACGCATTTTAGGCAGATCGCCATGGTAACAACTAGTGGCGTGCAGCGCATACAAGCAAAAAAACTGTGCATTAGTAAAGATTCTGGGAAACAATTATTAATTAAATAATCCTTATCTTAAGAAAAAGTCGATTTAAAATTCTTCCTACGGCTAGATGTTTTATTTAAGACGTTTCTGTATCCAACTTCATGTCAATTCAGAATTTATCTCACTTATTTGCGCCTAAAAAATTTGTTCCATAGATCTAGTCAAAACTCGCCCTGAACTGTGTATTTTCACTCATCCCATGTCTGCGAGTTTTTTGTGATGGACAAGTAAATTTTTCATATAATAGCGAGTTTCTTCAAAAGGTCCAATGTGACGTGAGAACTGCGCGCACGTCACTTGCAGAAATGATATTTTTTACAAATTCCAACCAAAACTTTTTATGTGAATTCTGTTTCTCTTTTCTATGGTGATTTCCATCTGTCAAATCAACATTTTTATGTTCAGTACGCTTGTTCTTTTATTATTTTTATATATGGATTACTGAGTAACAATCACACAAATTCAATCAATTTCTATTTACATGAAGTAGTTTATGGTAATTTATTAAGAAACTTCGTAAAATGTAGGTTTTTGAACATTTTATACGCAATATTAAAATGTTTATTTACGACGACATTGCTATCGATGATATCATAAAATGTTTGATTTATTTTTGTGAAAAAAAACGTAAATCTGAAATTAGTATTATTCCCGTTTTAATTATATATAAATCGTCTTCGAAATATATTGAAAGTTTTTGCCGTATTATCTACATATAAAATCCTTGTACACCATACTTCTTTTATAGTGCA
>JADDOH010018670.1:0-18090 GCA_016648135.1 Agrypnia vestita
GATGAGGCGAGAGTTGTATGTCAGGATAGAAGAGTGTGGCGCTCTACCCTCTCTGCTTACCCCCGCGGGGAAACCGCGTGATGGTAAGTATGTAAGTAAGTAAGCACGTAAGTAAGTTAACAAATTAAGATTACATACCAGAAAGTGAACTTATATTTCAGAAAATTTTGATTATATTCAAATTTATCACGAACACAATACTGGACTTTGTCCCCAGAAAGATCATCATTCATTAAGATATATTGTAGATGTCTCACAGAGGCGAAGCTATTTATACGGGAAAGTTGGTACGGAAGTCTTTGAGGGTTTACAAGGCGCTTGACCTAGTTATATGTGTGTTAAACAAATTGTTGTTTCTGTTTACTTTACAAGAGAATAAATTAAAAGCTAAATTTTTGACTTTTATATAATTTATGTAAGTATTGCTAAAGAAATGTTAGTGTCCCATGGATTGTGGATTTTAGATTCTTTGAAGAAGCAAATTAATTAAATTGATTAATGTCATTTTTTTTTAATTTTTTTAATTTTTTCTAATCAGCTCTGAATTGATTTTTATATTTGTACTGATATAATATACGAATACACAAAATTACGTGTATATTGGTATATTCCGAATCAAATGTAATATTCTAATCATTGACGTATTAGAGTTTATTATATCATTGATTCTAATAATAAAATTCTACCAAGGCAAAGGGTGGCATTAATAAAATCTGCTCAAATGATAGTGAGGTTAAATCAATACATTTCAGATATATTTGTATATTTTTATCCATTAAGATATTATCAACTTAAAAAAAGTAACCCATAAAAAACAAGTTTTTACTATACTCCCTTTCTTTGTAAAATATAACAACAATTAAAGACGAATTAAAACATATAACATAACACTAAACTTACAGAAATTTAATATATTTCTGAAATGTCAGATGTTTTGAGACGTCAAGATTTTGATAGATTCAATTATCATCAATATCGTACCTTATGAATTTCCAGCGTCAAATGATTTAGTCAGAATCAAATTTCAGTAATGTAGAATTCTTCAAAACTAAGCAGAAATCTAAAAGAAATAAATTATTATTTAATATTTTCCCAAAAAACCCAATTTGGTTGTCATCTGTGAACCAATCGTTTTGTAAATTTTCGAAAGTCGTAGTGATGTACCTATTATACCGACGGAGTAATTCAAATATAGAAAATATTCCGCGACTCGCCGTAATCAAACTTTTCTAATGATTCCAATTTGAAAAAACCAATAAAATTTCTAAAAATTCGAAATTATACCATAATTATTATTTTTTTTAACGAAAATTTGTTAGATCTTCTTGATCGTCGCCACGAGTCTGCTTGCCAAGTTTCAGCTCGATTGGATCACGGGAAAAGGGTCAAAAATCGATCCAAAGTTTTTGTTGACGGCAAGCAAGCAGACGCCACGAGTTAATATAAAGGGAGTAAAAATATATATATATTTGCCCGTGGGTTCTATTGGCCGTGGTGTCACGGTGTTCTGGACTTGCCACCGGTTATAATTTGATGGTAATGTGCCACCATATAAATACTCAGCTCCCGGGCGGCGTCTGTGAGACGGTCTCTCCCCCAAGGGCACGTCCGGCATCCGCATGTTGCGCGAGACCTTAAATATTACCGCATCGGCGACACTCTAATTATATTTTGTTCAATATACACACGGCATCAACATGACACATTCCACTTTTAGGTGGTGGCTGTATGTCTGATTAATCGGAGATGAGTAGGAAAGGTATTGGTGCAATCATCCAAACAAATTGTTATTAAGGGTAGACAGGTAATTGACTGGTAAAACATATTTCACGAAAGACAATCGAATTAGTATACCTAACCAGTGCGTACGACGCACATCGTTATAAACAGTTTTAATCTTTTTATTATTATTTTTACTTTTTTACTAAGTTTCAATTCTCCCAAACTTTGGGAAAATATTCTTGTACCTACTATTAGATCTTCTTCTTCCTCTAACCCTTATCCTTGAGTGTCAGGGTCCCTGCACTGCATAGAAGTTTCCTTTCCTATTTTGAGCTTCGCTCTCCACGTTAGTCCAATTAAGTTACAACCCCGCTACGGAGCAGTCCTCCAAGTGTTTCCTCCTGCCAGCTCCTCCTAGGACGGCCCCTTGGTTTTCTGCTTTCTGATCTTGCCTGGAATACACGCTTTGGCAGTTTTCTGCCAGTATCCGTAAGATATGTCCCAGTTATCGTAACTGTAATTTCTCGATAAACGTCAATAAGGGTTCTACTTCGAGACAATATCTTATTTGAGTATTTCTGATTCTGTCCCATCTGGTGACTCCTACTTTTCCTCGTAGAAATCCCATCTCGGCGGTCTGTTCCCTTGAGCGGGGTCTTTCGGTCAAGATCTTGTGTTCGTGGCCGCACGCTAAGGTTGTCCTGAAAAGTGATACTTTTACTGACAACTTTTCTCGCTGGCTAAGCTCCGCTATTCTAAGTGCATGATAGTACAGGGATTGAGCTACCTGGCTTGCGGCTCCTATACTCCTATCCAATTCACTTTCTTGCTTTCCATCCTGAGATGTTTTAGATATCTATTCTGGCACGTAATGTTACTGGCACGTGATCTTCGCTACTGCCAATGTCCATGATTTCGGATTTATCAGCCCTCAGCCTCATCCCTGCGCGATTTGTTTTTTTTTTTCAAATTTGTCGACGGCCGTTTGCAACTCCTCTGGTGATTTTGCTCGGGAGGCGTACTTCTATATTATTGGATAAAAAATACTATACTATTATCATACTACTAGCAGTCAAGCAATCGGCTATCGCTGATTGCTTGCTGCTTGGGCCTGCGGGAGGTTATCTGGACCGCTGCGTGGCCGATAATAGCCGCTGCGCAGCTATTGATGACTGCTACGCGGCCGTTGCTATTTGCTCGTTGTTTGGCAATGTGGTCGGCTATGTAGGCCGCTTCGCGGCTGGTAGTAACCGCTGCGCCGCCATTGATGTCTACAATCTGCTGTCGCCGGTTGGGTCGGCTATGATGGGCGGTTCGAAGCCGATGGTGGCCACTGCGCGATTTCTGCTTGCTACGAGACCATTTTTATTTTTTATTTTGGGAAACATACAGTACAATGTAATAAAAAAATTACATGATATCTAAAAAATATTCATTTACCATGACCAGTGAAGTTTCCTCGAAGCTGGTAAAAAAAAAACTATGTAAAAAAAATTATAAAGAATATGTGATAAAAGTTTCAAAGATTTAAATTTATTTCAATAATCATATATGAGATTACGGATTTTCATTTTAAATAAAAGGAAATTGTTAATAAAAATTGAATTCGCGGCCAGTGATAGCTGCTGCGCGAATAAGTCTGATAGATCTTGAGGGCGGCTATCTATCCCAGTTATAATAATTTCATTGTCTGTCCGTCCGTCTGTCTGTCCCAGTAACTTGTGTAACGTGCGAAACTTCTTTATAGTACAATTTTTTACCTTTCATTTTTTCTCTTTTCTTCTCTTTTTCTCTTTTTTTTTACTCGTAGTATTTTTTTAAACAGGTCAAACATATTGGAACAGTCGTGGAATCAGACCGTGTACCAAGAAATTTATGTAAGTTCATGTGTTTATATTTTGGTGGTCAGTATACAGTATTTTAAAGGAGTAGTCTTCTGTGTAGTCAGACAATTGAAAACGGACGTTTATCTAAATTTATATTATTTTGTACACAAGTATTGTTGTACACAAGACAAGTTGTACACAAGACAAATAGGAATGAGCTGGGCTGCTTTTGGTAAACTCACACATATTTTCCACAACAAAGAGATCCCAATTAGCCTAAAAAGAAAAGCCTTTGAATCCTGCATACTGCCGGTGTTGACGTATGGAGTGGAGACAAGAAAAGTGTAGAAAAACTCAAATGCACGCAACGATCCATAAAGAGATCCACGCTTGGAGTAAGCCTAAGGGAATTAGAAATTATGAAATTAGTCGCCGAACTAAAGCAGTAGATATCTTGGATCGCGTAGCAAAACTAAAATGCCAATGAGTAGGACATGTTGCAAGGCAGGATACTACAAGATGGACTCCCAGAGTCTGGAGGTGGAGGCCTTTGAAGAATAAAAGAGGCGTCGGAAGACCTCAAAAGAGATGGGCCGACGATGTAGCCGCTGTGGGGGAAAGAAATGGCTACAATTAGCAAATAACAAGGATGGAAGAGGTCTACATCCAGCAGTGGAGAGATGAAAGCTGAAGAAGAAGAAGACACAAGTATCATACCCAAAGTTACAATGGTCAGCAAAAAAATCCCGCGCTCTGGCGTCGCGGTGTTTGATCATTTTCCCCGGACAGACGTCACCATACGCTCACACACGCCCATATGCTCATTCCCGCATGCGCCTGACATTCGCGCTCTTACGCGGGTACTCACGGACATCATGTTTACACGTACAACACTAAACCATCCTTCGTATTGTCTCGCGTTCAGGACTGCCCGCGGTCTGTCGGAGCACTCCTGCGAGTTAATCGCGTTCGCAACAATTTCGCACTCTATAAAACGTTTATCTAATTTGCCTCACAGCCGCGCAGGTCTCATTGCATATGCATGAAGGCGGCAAGGGTCGTGTTCGCGCGGCCACGAGCCCTCCAGATACGCCGGCCTGCCACCGGTCGTAAATAATACCCCGCATTATTCCGAAGACGCTCTCGTCGCGAGCCTTTTCGCCGGAAAGCAAAAATCGCACTTATCGATGATTGTTCAAACTGATGGGAAGTATATTTCTCGAGGAATAAAATAATTATAGGGTCGGCGCGATGCGCATGCGCTTCTGATCGCGTGACATTACCACGCGTGTGTGCGTGTGTTTACACTTCAAAGTTGTTTATTTATTATGCTGTACAGAAATTTACAATCGACGTTTAATTAACATTCGTCACAATATAATTCGTTAAAAGAGATAAGAAATCAAATTGCACATCTAAAACTATAAGTAAAAGAAGAAGGTTGGGTTAGGTTAGGTAATACGCCGAGTCATTTCGCAATCTCAACGATCTTTTCGGCGAAGGAAAGATTGTTTTGTTCGAATGAGTGTCGATCGTCTTCCAAGCAAATAGCAGCAGTTTATCGGTGCAAATCCCTTAATTTTACCCTGGCTCTGGGTTCTCTACAGGAGAGTTTGAACTTGAAATTCTCTAGGTAGGCAGGTTACCGCTTATCTTCTCCAAGGTGAACCGCCGTGGTGTTGTTCTTCGGTCCGCTATACTGCCTGCTGACTGCAAACGTAAGAGGTCGCCCACAACAACTTATTGCCACGAAAAACAAAGAACCGCTCGTTCCGAGGCGCGCAGAAAATCTGTAGCATCGTGGTAACTCTGACATAACAGAGAACTCCGCGTCCATAGATATACAGAGCCCACGATCAGAGATTATCGAGGATACCTGCCCGAACACAGTTATTGACCAAGATATATTATAGGGTCTAAAAATATAAAAAAATGGAATAATATAAATAAATTAATTAATAATTCAAAGAGAACCATATAACTATCAAATATTGATGACTTGAAGTCGCTGGAATAGTGAAATTGGTAACACGCTGTGCGCGAAACACAGAGGTCCGTGGTTCAAATCCTGGTTCCAGCATTTAATTTTTCAGTTTTATTATTTGTTATTTATGTGTTTCTCTTTATTTCATTTATTTATTTCGTATTAAATATTACGGGACTCGTTTCCTTAAATAAATGAAAAATATGTTTAATATACAATAAATATTAAACATATATATATATATATGTATACAACAAGGCTTTCGACTCTCTGCGTCATAACTATATCTGGAAGACGCTAGAAAACCAGGGCGTAGAAAGCAAATATATAAAAATCATAAAAGAAATATATAAAAACTCCACAGCAACGGTCCAACTTGAACAGCGAGGAGAGGAATTTAGTATTCAGAGGGGTGTTAGGCAAGGTGATCCACTTTCCCCAAAAATTTTCACAGCCGTGTTAGAAAATATATTCAGAAATATAGATTGGGAAGACTTCGGAATAAATGTAAATGGAACAAACCTAAATCACCTAAGATTCGCTGATGATATCGTGATATTCGCAGAGAGACCAGACATGCTACAAACTATGTTACAGCAATTAGACAATGAAAGCAGGAAAGTAGGTTTGACAATGAACCCAACGAAGACTAAGGTGATGACAAATACAACAAAGGAGAACATAGAAATCGGACAGGAAAGCATCGAATATGTTGAAGAATACGTATACTTAGGACAACTAATATCAATAAAAGACCAATATTCAAAAGAAATCGACAGAAGAGTAAACAATACTTGGAAGCGGTACTGGTCGCTAAAAGAAATAGTGAAAAATGATAGAATACCAATGTCGGTAAAAAGCAAAGTATACAACACGTGCATTCTCCCATGTCTCACTTATGGGTGCCAAACTTGGCCTGCTACGAGCAAAAACAGCCAAAAACTCGCAGTTTGCCAACGCAACATGGAGCGGAGTATGCTAAACATAAGGCTTTATGACAGGTGGACGAATACAAAAATAAGGAAAAAGACAAAAGTTAGCGATGTTATACAAAAAGTAAAAAAACTCAAATGGAACTGGACTGGTCATGTTATGAGAACAAGCAGAGAAAAGTGGACGAAAGACGTAATGGAATGGTATCCCAGAAATGGAAAAAGACAAAAAGGACGTCAAATTAAGAGATGGGAAGATGACCTACCAAAAGGATGGAGAAGAATAGCTCACGACAGAGACGAGTAGAAAAAACTAGGGGTGGCCTATGTCAGAGAGACAACCTGACCAACAAACTGGCTGCTTAAATGGTATTTACTACGTATATTTATTTATATATATGTGTGTGTGTGTGTGCGCATGTATGTGTGTATATCTTACTATTTCAGTGTATCATTTTCTATTTACTTATTTTAAAATTGTTAAAATGGTCAGTGAAGAAAGGCTTTTCTTTATTATATTTCTTATCTATCTATCTATCCGTATTATATCCTCTTATCTATCATCTATATATACTACTCTTCGGTATCTCTCTCTCTCTCTCTCTATCTCTTATATATATTATATATCTGTTTAGTTTTTCATTTGTGATCTATCTCGTCCGTATTTGTTACTACCAGATGAATATAGAGGAATATAGACTACTTTTCCACGTTGGCTTTGTAACTTTTGAGGTGGAATTTCGGCAAGATTGTGTTGAAATCATGGAAAATAAATTATATAGATCATTTTAAAATAATAAAATCACTTTTTGACCTTATGTATTACATGGACCCTTTTTATAGGGACGCCTTCAATTATTATTTATGTTATTAATCCAACTATTCCTAGTAATGTTTTCGCTGCTCTTAGTACTTCCCCCTGTGCTTGCAATTATTATAATACATTAAATTATGCACCAGCAAAATTACTTTTACAAATAACACACGTTTTAAATTATGTTCATGGTATCCTCGCTCTAACGCTCTAACAGCATGTTGTAAATTATTATATATTCACAGTAGCCGCCCTATTTTATCAGAAGCTTCGAGGCTTTTATGAAGGTCGCACCTCTGTCTCCTGAAGTTGCTTGTTTTACATTAAGCTCATTCTCCACTGAGTCATGCCAGGTTTGTCATATTAAACTCACCAGTGGCGTAGTTAATGCCTGGGAAGACCCCGGGGCCTAGAATCATTGTGCAATAAATGCGATATTCGTAAAAATCACAAAATCAAACAACAAATAAGTTAAAAATCTTAGTTAATACACGCTTATATTGAAATTTACTAAAAATAAAAGCAAATTTTTTTTGCTCCACTGCCCAAATAGAAATTTTAAAAGAGAGCAGTGACCCGTGCGTCGCAGAATTATCAAATTAGCTGGTCGTACCCGGCGTTGCACGGGTTAAGGATTAAGTAAAAAATAAGTTTGTGAGGGAAAACAATAGTTTTCTCTAAAAACAATGTTTCCATTTAATGTTAACATTAGTTATTGTAACATAACTGTAATACTATAATATTTGGAATTACAGACTTTTTTGTAGATATTAATATCCTCTATAAAACTGTTGTACATCACTTAGCTCTATTGTCAAAAATTTCCGCAGCGTACGCGATATAAGTTTTTTTTGGCATTTTTTCACACGATGGGTTACATTATCCAAATTTTCATACAGATCCATTTTTGAAAATATTCTATAGCCTATGTTCATCAGCGATAATGTAGAATTCTAAATATTAAACAATTTTTCAAATCGGTCCAGTAGTTTCGGAGCCTATTCAATGCAAACAAACAATCAAATCTTTCCTCTTTATAATATTAGTATAGATTCTGGCGCGCTATGTGTCGGTCCGGCCGCGCTCTCTTTCACTCGCACACAGGCTTGAATGAAATAAAGTCGACTTCATTGTTCGTTCCATTAATTAGTTGTGTCTGCCTCAGCAGGTATAACGTAATATTCCCATTAAATAAGTAGTAATTATAAATAAATGTGGAGTTGCCTGAATTTTCATATTATTTTTATGCAACATTTCTTATTTTATTTAATCATGATATAGATTAAAGCCAAATGTACATCCGTTGAATTGCAATTCCAGGTTTCTATTTTGAAAAAAATATATAAATGCTTATATATATAATTCCTCCCAAAAAAGGCCGAAAAAGCATGCTTTACTGCCTCTTATGTCGGTCGTAAACTAAGCCTTCTCGTTGATTCGGGTATTGACAACCTTCTCAGGCTGAGAACACATTTTCCGAAATTCTAATGAATAAGATACTAAAACTTATTAACTTCCAGTTGCCATATGGATGGTCCCCACATAGAGTCGAATTTTCAAAAAATCGATTTTCACTTTATTATCTTAAACCATCCAAATTACTCTATATTTTACCTATAATAAAAAAATAATTTCCATTTCAGAAATAGCAAATATAAACAAAGGTTTTTTGAAAATATAGAGAGAAAATTGGATATTCAGAATCGACCGTCGATATGTTTGATTAAGTAATGAAGACTAATTTGTTCAAAATTCAGTTCCTGTTCTTGATATGTGAAAAAAAACATTTGCTTAAAATTAATTTTGATATTGTTTTGTTTGACACTTGTTTAAATAATTATATGTATAACCTACAAAAATATAATTTTATTGCATAATATTATACTGATAATGGAGGTTATATTAATTACGTACTTTGTAGGATTATAATTATAATAAAGGTATATAGGAGATTTAACTTTTGTATGATTAAGATTAAAAATATTTGCACCACAGTGGTATTTAAGTGGTATTTTTAATTGTATTTTTATTTCTTAGTCACCTATAGCCAGAGCATGTACTGAGAACAAGAAGCATGCTATTTTTACTCCCTTTATATTAACTCGTGGCGTCTGCTTGCTTGCCGGCTTGCCGGGTGAAAAAAATTGGATCGATTTTTAACCCTTCTCCCGTGATTCAATCGAGCTGAAACTTGGCAAGTAGACTCGTGGCGACGATCAAGAAGATCTATCAAATTTTCGTTAAAAAAAAATATATAGTATAATTTCGGATTTTTAGAAATTTTAATGGTTTTTTCAAATTGGAATCATTACCAAAGTTTGATTATTAGCAACGGCGGCCCGATAACGTCGCGGAATATTTTCTAAATTTGAATTACTCCGTCGGTATACATAATAGGTACTTCCCTACGAATGTCGAAAATTTAAATTGACTGACAAATGTTTTTAGAATTTAATCTTCAAAGCATGCAGTGTCTTATCAAAGCTCAAAACATCTGACACTTTAGAAATATATTAGATTACTTTAAGTTTAGTGTTATGTTATATGTTTTAATTCGTCTTTAATTGTTGTTATATTTTACAAAGAAAGGGAGTATAATAAAAACTTGGTTTTTATGGGTTACTTTTTAAGCATATATTTACAAAGTAAAGGAATCAAAATAAGAGATACATCTCTTAATATTTGTATCACAATAATAAACTCATTCAGATTTTAATATTTCAAATTTTCTGTCAGATAAATATTTAATTTCGAATTTTTTTCCAAATATATATCGTGCTTCTTGTTCTCACTGCACGCCCCTGCCCATAGATATCTTGGCCAATCACGGTACTGGTCCCGGGATTATTACTTAATTCCGTAATTGTAAAAATGCCCCGGGATTATAATCCCTAGTTATGACAAATGTTCATTAAACTTAAATTTTTAAAAAAATTGATCATTCATCATCATCATAAACCTAATTTTTACGTATACACCATTTTACGAATAATACATAAATATTTTCACTAAGAAACAAGCCAAAAAACATTGTGTATTCTTGGAAAGGGGGGGTAATGTGTTGTTACGCCACTGAAGTTCGCATAATATTCCGATGTTAAGTTTAGCATAATTGCTCGATTATTGGCCAATTACCCTTTTTGCGCGGAGGTTCGTAATTGTTTTATATTTTAATTAATGCCCACATTATTGCGATTATTTATTTAACATCATCATTCATCGCAACAGCTGTCACATCGTAATCGTAAATCAGACCGCAAAAAATCATATAAATATCTATTTAAAAAAAAACATAAATATTTTAAAAAACAAATCTCAAATAGCTTATACATGATTGTGTAAAAAATATATTCTTTGGTTTGAAAATATATATATTAATATAAAATATTAAAGAAAACACATTATTATTGTGAAGTTGCAATTTCAGAACGAGGTTCTATGAATTATTAAACATATTTTTATTAATCAATTAGAAAAGACATATAGAAAAATCAAATTAACGAAAAAATATTTTACTGCTACCGGGATTCGAACCAACGGAACTCCATTCAATCCGGGGATGGCGCGTTATCCAATTTCGCCACCACCACAGTGCCGTGGCAATGTCAGAACTAATGCATAAGCAAACTCTGTAATCCCCAGACTATACTCATTAGGGAATGAACATGCAGAGGCGGCTGATATTTTTCCTGATAATATAACTGTGTATAGGACAAAGTTGATACAATTCTTTACATCTAAACAAAATGGAAATGGATAATAAATTTTTCTTTTTCTTCTTACTACTTAAACTTCTCTTAAATTTATACAAATCTATAAGATGTACTTGTACCTTTTAACTGTATATCTGTCGTATGTTATGTTTTAAATTTGTATTCCGTACATTTGTAAAAGGCCATAAAGGCGTTAAATAAACAAACAAATAAATAAATATACATCAATGCAAATAACTAAATGAATTCAATCAATAAATAATAAATAAATAAATAAATAAATAACTAAATACATAAATAAATAAATAACTAAATAAAATAATAAATAAATAAATTAAATAAATAATATAATACACTAATAATAAATAACTAATAAAATAAATAATAAATAAATAAATAAATAAATAAATAAATAAATAAATAAATAAATAAATAAATAAATAAATAAATAAGTAAATAAATAAATAAGTAAGTAAATAAATAAATAAATAAATAAATAAATAAATAAATAAATAAATTATAAAGAAATCCTAAAAAATTTCTTTGCATCCCCAATCATCCGTGTTCCGGAAGCGGCTCACTCTTAGAGTCCCGAAAATCTGCGCCACATCCTTGACACGTGACGCGTGACGCGCCTCCCCACGCGCGACACGCTGACGTCACATGTGGCAGCACGTGACCCACCTGTAATTTCGGCCGCGACCAGCGCTCGCAGGAAGAGGAGGAAATTGCCTCTCCGAAGCGTATTATTACCGTAATCGCCGTGTAGATGTGGGCCCGGACCCATTTAACGTATTACGCCTACCAGAACAGTAGGGTAAATTGTTTTTACCTAGCTACGAAATTACGATTAGATTTTTTTCGGTGGAATTGATGCGATACGTTAATAACGAAATTGATGGCGAAATTATTTTATTCCGTGAATTATTTTACCCGCCCGGCGTTGCGAGGGGGTCCGTAGCCTGCGTTGTAATTTGTTCAAGGATGTCTGCAGCTTTTAAATTTTCTTCAATTGAAGGGTTTGAGAATTACGCGATGTTTTACCTCAATATTTAAAAAAGTAACCCACAAAAACCAAGTTTTTACAATACTCCCATTCTCAATTTCGGGTTTCGTGTCTACCATATGTGTCGGAATCTACACACAACTTACTGATTTGTGTGAAAAAACCATAAAAAATTTGAAAAATCCAAAATTGTACTATAATTATTTATTTTTCAACGAAAATTTGATAGATCTTCTTGATCGTCGCCAAGAGTCTACTTGCAAAATTTCAGCTCGATTGGATCACGGGAAAAGGGTTAAAAATCGATCCAAAGTTTTTTCGTCAAGCAAGCAGACGCCACGAGTAAAGGGAGTAAATAAATGATTCGAATAGAATCAAAATAGTGCTATATGCAGACGACCTCGGAATATTCTATGAGAAAAAAATGACATAAAAACCACAAGACTAATTAATAATGACATAGACATACTAACGGAGCGCACAAATAGAAATTTTCTTACCTTAAACATTCAAAAATGTAACTACATTTTAAAGCCAAAAGGAAAACTCATGAAATGGACAAAAAATATACAACAAAACACTCTCTGAACTAGAATATACAAAATACTTAGGACTCATCATAGACAGACACCTCATATGGACCATTCATATAGACAAAGTAATTGACTCTATGACTAAACTAACCATAAAAATTCTGACGTACGAGGCATACTTTAAACGTAGAATCGGATATATTTAAATTAAATAAATAAAAATAATGACAGAAAAAATATTTACTAAAGATATTTCACGAATAAATAATGATTAAAAATAGCTTTAATATAATTGGTCAATATTTTATTTATAATACCAGCAGAAGACCAAATACATGGCCGTAGGATGCACCCAACAAATCTCAACTCGTGTGGAAGTCAAAATTTTGAAACGGTAGCAAGATTTACATACCTAGGATCCCTGATAACAAGCAACAATGATACTACAGAGGAGATCCAGAAGCGCGTAGTGAGCGCAAATCGCTGTTTTTTCCGCCTACAAAAGCAGATAAAATCCAGACTGCTGTCCAGAAACACCAAGATATTAGTGTACAAAACGCTTATTAGGCCAGTGCTCACGTACGCAGCTGAGACGTGGGTGCTAACTAAGAGGAATGAGCGATCACTGGACGTTTTTGAAAGGAAAATTTTGAGGAGTATCTTCGGACCGGTTCTAGAAAATGGACTTTGGCGCAGACGTTACAACAATGAGCTCTATACTCCATTTAAGGCCAATAGGGCGAAGGAGCTTAGGAAGGCCAAAATTAAGATGGAGTGACAACGTCCTCAAAGACATCTCTGCTTTAGAGCATCGGAACTGGAGAGAGCTGGCACTAGACCAAGATGAGTGGAGGAAAATTATTGAGGAGGCCAAGACCCACCAAGGGTTGTAGTGCCAAGAATGATGATGATGATGATTTTATTTATAAAATGGTCAGTTTTTAAATTAATGGTCAGTACATTGTCACGGAATGGCAAGCAGAAGGAATTCCGCACTGTCCGAATTCGTTGTAATGTCACTTTGGAAGAACACTACGGAAGGCTCTAGAATAGTCTACAATTATCTACACCCTTCGGGAAACGTCTACAAACGACTTGAACAGCCTAGAAGCGATGGGAACCTTCTCCTTTACACGAGAAAGGAAAATAGTATTTTCGAGAGTTCGAAAAAACAGGGTTTGTTTGACAGATCGTTCAGTTCGATGTAAGTCGCAAGACGATGGCCAGGTGTGTCTAGTCGTGAAATTGCGTGCGAAGCGACAGATATCGAGCGAAATAAAGAAGCGAGTTCTTACCTAAGTGGCGAAATAAATAAATACGACTGTTAAAAACGAGAATTGAAGTTGTATGAGCGATGAATAAAGGGTTCCCAGCCATTATAAAGTGTTCATGTACGAGTGATATATTGCGGAATAGTTTAATTTATAAAATAGCGTTAAATTCAATTCGTGTAAGGTGACTTCGTACATTTAATGATAATTAATTACTAAATATTTAATTGTTAATTAATATCCAGTGTTTTTATTTGTCTCTCAAGTCATGACCCGTGAACATATTAAATTAATGGCCAGTATATTCTGATCATTAATTTAATACCATTTAAATATAATACTGACCAAATGATAATTGATCAAAATATACTGACTATTTATTTAATATACAATCCATTTAATTGAAATACCGACCATTTGATTAATCCTCAACCTTATCCAAGATGTATTGTATTGTATAGTCAAAGGTTTTTAGAATCTTAGATTATAACGTTGATATCTATATCAAAATGAAGAAAACTAACCCATAAAAACCAAGTTTTTATTTTACTCCCTTTCTTGGTAAATTAAGTTTACCATCATGTAATAATTGATTGACTGAAAATGAAACATGTCTAGATAAATATCTATGTCAAAAATCTCTAAAAATATCTCTTTATTATTTGATTTCTTCCCAAAAAACTGAAGTGTGCTGTCATCTATGAACCAATTGTCATAAATTTTCGAAATTCGTAGTGAAGTACCTATTATACCAACCGACGGAGTAATTCAAATTTTAAATATTCCGTGACGTTATCGGGCCGCCGGCGCCGTTGGTAGTAATCAAACTTTTGTAATGATTCCAATTTGAAAAAAAAACATAAAAATTTCTAAAAATGCAAAATTATACTATAATTCTTATTATTTTTTAATGAAAATTTGATAAATCTTTTTGTTCGTCGCCACGAGTCTGCTTGCAAAGTGTCAGCTCGATTGGACACGGGAAAAGGGTTAAAAATCGATCCAAAGTTTTTTCGTCAAGAAAACAAGTAAGCAGACGCCACGAGTTAAAAGAAAGGAAGTAATAATATATGGCATTTACTAAAGACTGAATACAGGGTGTCTCGTAGCTAGAAGCAATAACTTCGGGGTAGTCTCCTCCATTCAACTGTTAATAGAAAATATATGTTGCACTTTGAAATGTCAATGGTTAAGGAGATTTTTACTACTTTTACTACAGCAAAGGTGCGATATTCATGTCATTCAGTATCAATAATGTATCGCTGTCAATAATATAATATCGCTGTCTGTCTGTCGGTCCGTGAAGTCCGCAACTTGCTGAAACGACGACGGAATTACATAATACTTATATTAATAACTGAATATTGATTCATTACTGCAATGCAAGATATAAATAAAGTTAGGTAATAGGTATACTTTATTATTGTTATTTACTTTATTATGTTGTACTCACTACTGTTACAATTGATATCTTTTATTTTAACATTCTTATATTATTATTATGTCCTACTTCAAAATTATTTCTATGTGAGATATGTTAGGATCAGGGGCGTGCAGTGGGAACATCGCAGCATGACTTTTTCGTAATCAATTATTTGGAAAAAAATCGGAATACGGCATATATTTGGTAATATTTCTATCACAATTGTTATCATAGTATTCATATTTTGATATATCATAAAAATCTGTAGCATAAATAATTTTATTTTTTTCCAAAATATACCTTTACAAAAAAGTCATGCTTCAATGTTCCCACTGCACGCGCCTGGTTAGGATATAAGTTGATCTGTTAATTACTAACTATTTACACTCTCATATATTTATATATATTATTTTCTTATATCTGTTAATATTTCCAAATAAACAAATAAACATTAGATAATTTGAGTGTGATACGCAATCAGAGCGGGCTCAGGCAGCACGCAAGGGTCGTCCCCACCAAATTACACGGTCTTGACGTTTTTATATTATCATTATATTAATATTTAGTTTTAGGTATAATCAAATAAGGTAAAAAAAAGGCGTTCTATTCATGAATTTTCAACTTCAAATGCTGCAATTATTATGTCCCGTGATTTTTCACGGGTAATTTTACACAATTCTGTAACAATTGTAATTGTTGTCAAATAATTTTTATTTTCATGTTCGCCACTTGTACTGTATACACATATCGCTGTGTAGGACATGTGTCAGTACATTTATGACTGGTCTAGCAGCAAACAGACACCAATGGCCGCGCAGCGACCACCATAGCCGAACTCTGGGTCTATATACAATATATACTATAAAATCATTAAATCTATCAAGGTCGATAAAAATCAAGAATCCTTCAAGAAGAGGCTAAAAACTCACTTCTTGAAGATGTCACATCTGTAAAGCGCCCTTGAAGTGTCTTTCACGCAAAAATTATCATTAACATAAACATAACATAAATTTTTTGTAAGTTGTTTTGTAAGTTGGTACATCTGATAATAAATTCTATGGTATTGTAAAAACTTTAAGCCCGTTGAAACAAATAATATATTTTATTTATTATTCTGCTACTTCTTCATCATTATCTTCCAAAAGTGTATATAGTTAAGTACATTACTAAAATATAATCACAATTGCACTTTTTTAAATTTAGCTTATAACGCCCCACTAGGCGAAACCCATTCTGTGACAGTTATATACATTTAATAGTTTTCTTATTCTAAATTTAATCATAATTATATAGTATAAAAAAATGAGTTAATAATAATAATAATATTAAAAATATATATATAAAAGATTGATTAAGAAATAAGACAAAAGAGTTAGATAAATAGGTAAGTAAAATAAATTAAAATGTGTCTCTTTAATCAAAGTATAATGTGAGGAGTATAAAAGCAAAGGCAGCAGTATCCAAAAAAATTAGAATGCAGTCATCGAGGATTACTTATTTACAATGTACTGAATTTGAGATTTTATCGGAAACAAAGACTAGAAATGTAGAAGAAACATGATTTTGGAAGGGATAGATACATAAAATCTAGAAACTGGAAGACGGCTCACACTGCGGTCAGCTAAATCGGAGACACTCTGCAGGCTGGTAGTACCAAGGAGACCTGGAGCCACCAAGTTTGCGGAACGTGCTTTCAACTTTGCGGGCCCAGCCATGTGGAATCAGCTGCCTCCAGTGCTGCGATCTATGGAAAACCAGGAACACTTCAAGAAGAGCCTAAAAACTCATTTTTTCGGGAAGCGCCCTTGAAGCGTCTCATACGCAAAAATGACGCTATATAAATTAACATAAACATAAACATAATTCAGTACATTTTAAATTAGTAATCCTCGGCGACTGCAATCAAAATATTTTTTAAATTTTTGGATATTGCTGTCTTTGCTTTTATACCCCACAAATAAAAAAAATAAAGTATCTTAAAACAATGCTGTAATCCTGATAATCTGTGCTATTCTGGAAATAGCAATATTGGGATGTCAGATCTTTATCCCAAAACTTAATAGACGAAAATTAAAATAAAAACAAACGAGACGGTAAGTGTATGTCAGTATTCAGTGTTCGTTGTACTTAAATAAGAAGATTTTTATATTTTCGCTTATCCTTCTCAAAGTAAAAAACTTTATTTGCGATGCCCTATTTCTCCGATCTGGTATGATCTGGCCCTCCGCTGCAAACGTTACCTCACAATTCTCATGTTTTGGCTAAAATAACATGAAATAAGTACCAATGCTGTATTTAAAGCCTATAGAAAAAATATTATTTCATATCCACTTATTAATTTCTTCAACTTAACCTCACGATTCTCATGTTTCGATTAAAATTACATGAAATAAGTACCAATGCTTTATTTAAAGCCCATAGAAAAAATATTATTTCATATCCACTTATTAATTTCTTCAACGTAACCTCACAATTCTCATGTTTTGACTAAAATTACAAGAAATAAGTATCAATGCTGTATTTAAAGCCTATAGAAATTTTTTTATTTCATATCCACTTATTAATTTCTTCAACGTAACCTCACAATTCTCATGTTTTGACTAAAATTACAAGAAATAAGTACCAATGCAGTATTTAAAGCCTATAGAAATTTTTTTATTTCATATCCACTTATTAATTTCTTCAACGTAACCTCACAATTCTCATGTTTTGACTAAAATTACAAGAAATAAGTACCAATGCTGTATTTAAAGCCTATAGAAATTTTTTTATTTCATATCCACTTATTAATTTCTTCAACGTAACCTCACAATTCTCATGTTTTGACTAAAATTACAAGAAATAAGTACCAATGCTGTATTTTAAA
>JADDOH010018670.1:18110-36416 GCA_016648135.1 Agrypnia vestita
CTGAAAATCTGTGCTATTCTGGAAATAGAAATATTGGGATGTCAGATCTTTATCCCAAAACTTAATAGACGAAAATTAAATTAAAAACAAACGAGACGGTAGGTGTATGTCAGTATTCAGTGTTCGTTGTACTTAAATAAGAAGATTTTTATATTTTCGCTTATCCTTCTCAAAGTAAAAAACTTTATTTGCGATGCCCTATTTCTCCGATCTGGTATGATCTGGCCCTCCGCTGCAAACGTTACCTCACAATTCTCATGTTTTGGCTAAAATAACATGAAATAAGTACCAATGCTGTATTTAAAGCCTATAGAAAAAATATTATTTCATATCCACTTATTAATTTCTTCAACGTAAAATTACATGAAATAAGTACCAATGCTGTATTTAAAGCCTATAGAAAAAATATTATTTCATATCCACTTATTAATTTCTTCAACGTAACCTCACAATTCTCATGTTTCGACTAAAATTACATGAAATAAGTACCAACGCTGTATTTAAAGCTTATAAAAAAATATTATTTCATATCCACTTATTAATTTCTTCTCCCACAGCGTCCTGATGTAAAATTATGGAAAAATTGTCATTGTCACGTTGGACCATAGAAAAGAGAAATATTGTTGGACTCTATTTATATTTGACGTTTGGCGTATAACCGTCATGTACCTACTTCTTTCCCCCTCTGACCATATCATCGACGTATACCTACATCTACATCATTTTTATTTTCGTCTATTAAGTGTTGGGATAAAGATCTGACATCCCAAAAGATGGCCTCCCAGAGTTCTGAAATGGAGACCTTGGGAAAATAAAAGAGGCATCGGAAGACCTCAAAAGAGATGGGCCGATGATATTGTCGCTGTGGGGGGAAAGAAATGGCTACAATTAGCCAACAACAGGGAAGAATGGAAAAATAAGGAAGAGGCCTATATCCAGCAGTGGAAAGACGAAGGCTAATGAAGAAGAATAAGAAGATCCCAATATTGCTATTTTCAGAATAGCACAGACTAGGATGGTTCATCCGGACGGATTCTTATGTATTTATTCTGTGACGTACATACGTCCTGAGTAACATACAGCAGAATCGAAACCTTTCGTTGTTGAATTAATAAAAATGTTTTACACAAATTGTGTTATTCCTTAAAACGAATGTAAAATTGTATTCCTCCGAAGTTATTCGGTTCCGCCGGATGCCGCCGACGGCCGGCGAGCGCGGCGGGGTAATTTTATTTAATTTTTTACCCCCATAACTCCAACAATTTAATTCGTAATATCCCCCGATGTGGCAACATCCTACCGCTAAACGTCGAAATTGTTTAATTTTCCGACCCTTTTGTTTTTTTCGGCCCTCCCGATACGCGGGAAGTTGTGTTGTTTTATAATTATTTCACCGTTTTTCGGCGCGGCAATCTGCCGCTCGATCTGATCCGCGAGCACTTCACGCACGGGGTGTGTTTCGAATATTGTCGTAAATTATACGAACACACCTTTGTTTATTGCCCCGCCACTCCCCCCGGCTGGTACGCCCATGGCAGTTCCACTCCGCGTCTATTCCCATTGGTTAGCGCTATCGTAACAATGATGTCTTGATCTCTATTACATAACATTGTACACTGCGTCAATTTTAACGTGATTACATTTGATAGATATCATGACGTCATAGAAATTTTACGCGTACCTAAATAAGTACGTCCAGTCTATTTTGTGTTGAGATATAATACAATACCACATACATTCATCACTGCCGAGATTTCATAGACTGGGCAATGAGTACAGCGAGTTCGTAGCTGTATTTCATGACAGATTCAAAATAAAACATGTAGTCGATTCTGAGACATTGATATTTTTCATAGTTACATCTGCCATTGTTTTCCTCATAGGTTTATCGACTCTTTCATTTTTTACGTTATATATGTGGGGTATCAATCAATTGAATAAAACACTATATGTAGGCTATAAAAGCAAAGGCAGCAAAATCCAAAAAAATAAAAAAATGTTTTGAATGCAGTCACCGAGGATTACTAACTTAAAATGTAATGTACTAGTCTGTGTCTTGTGGGGTTTTATGCCGTGCTCTTACGACCTTTCTGGCCGACGTTTCGGATCCCATTGCAGGTTTCATCATCAAGGCTGATGTCATCATCAGCCGTGAAAACCTTAGAACATTCATAAAATGTAATGCATTCTAAATTTTATGTATCTATCCCTCGAAAATCATGTTTCCTATAAATTTAAAGACTATAAATTTAAAGACTATGTTTACTATAAAATGTCGAATTCGTAAATTAGTAATTCTCGATGAATACATTATATTTTTTTGGATATTGCTGCCTTTACTTTTATACCCCGCGTATAGTGTTTTATTCAATTGATTTTCTGATTTGATTTTATTTAATTGCTTTTTAAAATATTATTATTATTATTAATAAATAACAAATTACACGGTCTTCACATTTTTATACTATTATTTTATTATAGTTTTAGATTTATGTCGTATTAGTATGTCTCGTGATTGTCTCAGCTTTGTTTATTGACGGAAGGCAAGACCAAATGTTATACATTGTTCGAGATAGAAATAAATTGTATCGTCGCATGAAAGTTGAAGCACTTTAGTTCAACAACCAGGATCAGTTTATCTTGGACATGTAATTCCAACTTGTAGAAAAGCTAGAGACTTCGAATAAGCTATATTTTCTTCTCTCACCGAAAAGAGTATGAAACTCTATTCTTTGGTTGCTGTCGGATGCGATGGAATTAATACAAACACTGGTAGGACAAATAGAATAATCGTACTACTAGAAAAACGTCTTCAAAGACCACTGCAGTGGCTTATCTGTTATCTAATCAATGAATTACCATTTGTTTGTTTATTTATTGTTTATTTATATTTGTTAATACAAGTTACTAATAACTGGCACACTAGGTAAAAACCTGTTCTATGGCAGTTATTCTCGTATGATATTTATTTAATATTAACAAATGACAATTAAAGATAGTATAAGCATAAGAATGAAAGTAGATCAATAATAATAAAGTAAATCATAGGAATACCTAAATCTAAAAGAAAAGAAAATATACATACAAAATTAAGATAAGAATTTAAGTAGTTACAAAAATAAATATTATATTAAAGTATACTTTCAATTATATAAATCAGTTTTTTCCAATTCAGAAGTCAAGGGCTGATCACTTCCTCAGCATACCTTCTACCCGATATTTTTATAAACTTAGTAATATGATGTTTAAAAGGTTTGTGTAGAGTTATTTCTTTAGTTTCATTACCTAACTAGTTAAAAACAAGCGGGGCAGTGAAATTATATTGTCTTTGCCCAAAAGACGTTTTCCTTTTAGGTACCTCGATATTAATTGTATTTGCCAGCCTTGTAACCCGTGTTTGTTGTGTACGATTAAAATTTACCTTGTCCTCGTGGAATTTTATAAGTATGGTTTTAAGGTATAATTGTCTCGGGTCAAGAACGTTAAATGTTCCAAACAAATCATCTGAAGGGAACATTCTCGATTTCTTGGTGATTATACGCGTGATGCATTTTTGAGATTTTGTCAGCGAATTACGAAATTAAGACATTTGTTTCAATACTTAGAAGGAAAGACGTCCGGACCATATTCATTTTCAGGCCCCTTGGGGAAATTGCAGAAAACTTGTGAAACTAGGGAATTTACACAGTTTGAGCCAATCCCAGGCTCATTACCGGAACTCTCAGCTACAAAACTGAAAACAGATCAGAACTATGTATACGATGTTTGTCTGGCCATGTTAAACGGGATGGTAAGCTATGATCTATCAAAGAGATCCCCAGGGAAAATATCACACGCCAGATGGCTAACCGCTGAGAACAGAATTCTCCGACTTTAGTTATCAACTAAACTACCAACAAGTGGCGAACTGTGTTTGTAAAACTTACGCCCCCACCTGGTTTCAAGTAAAAAGTAATAGCTGTTGTAAATATGGCGCCAGGAATGTGTGGTTCCTCATCAAAAATTCTAAATACCTGCCTGATAATATTTAAACTGTAGTGGATCCAATTATTCAGCGTAACGCATACTTTGCACACCCATAAAACGTACTGGCAGATGACAACAAAATCGTAAGAGAACTTGGATATACGAGACTTTTGAAAGCTCGTGTCTGGCAAAAATAATCACAAATCCCACAAATCAATTTTGGGAGCAATCATTATTACGACATGATTTCCTGGCACGATGAGCAACTCATGCTGACTAAACCACCGCTTTTGAGCTACCTAGAAAGTGAAGAGGTAAAGTAGGAAGAGGGAAGTAGGTACAAACGTACAAAATTTGCTTTTCTTCATACATTCAGGTATCCCGGTTTTCGATTGTCCGAATGCCTTACGACAACAATTAGTCCGGTTAATCGTGTAACACACTCTACTGTAACAAAAAGTTTATTATATTTATTTATTTTATTTATCATTTATTGGTTTTCTTTCAGCCATATAATTAATAAATCTTGAAAAAAACAATTATTGATGTACAGAGCCTTGGGCCGATTACAAGAAAACACATGTTTACAAGAATATTATACCAGGATCGATAAAAAATAAGAAAAAACAATACGTCAAATAGTGAGTTTGTGTGAGTGTGTGTATTTGTGTGCTTTTACGTGTCCGTGTGTGTGTTCACATGTGTAGGAAGAAAAATGTCATCGCGCCAGTTTATACGTAAGGGATTTTGTAAACTGCTCAAAACTTAAATATAAAATATCGAGATCTGCAACGGCCGTGTCATAGATATCTAGAACTCTGTTAATAATGCAGTTTTTACAGTAGTTTGTTCTCCGATGATTTAAGTGGATAAAGCGTGGTGCTCTTGTTCGTCTCTGCGAGACATTAAAGTTAAAATTTCAGGTGAATATATGCGATTATTAAATATTTTGTAAAGGTATCTTGTGGTACTTATATGCGTCATCATAGTCATCATAGTTTACCTAAAAGGTATTAATACCCGTCCTGCACTTGGACAATAGTCGAGCGATCGGGCATGAATACCCTTCCAGCTCAAGATGTGTCGATATTTCGCCACTTGTCATTCTTGCAATGGACCACAAGACAAACAACAGTTTCCTGTCCATCTTCGCCGGTCACTTGCTCCGTCATCACGTCCAGGAGGCCAGCACCTCTGCTTAACCCGAAGGTCACCCGGGCCGCTGGCGGGCAGCGCGGCATTAAGTGTAATTTGGTGATGGAATTACCGGGCAGGCGCTGAATAGGCTCGACACGGCGACCCGGATAATCGCCCACAATTACCTGGCGATACTTTGATCCGTTGGGCCATTTTTACGGTTGTTTTTTTTTTTTCGGACGAAGCGCCCGCGTAGGGGATTATTAAAATTAGAAGCAAACTCTACACGAAAATTGCGCCGCGTCCACCCAAACCGTGTACGTATTTTTTCAACGCGAAATTATCCGCAGAAGACAGGACGGCCGGCTAATTCTTGATAGCCCGCATCACTCCATTCCCAAGAATGGATTGCTTGGATAGACGAAGGAGCGTCGTCTGTTGTTGACATACTTGAAGATTCTGACCGAATATATCATCGATAACTTTTGGTATGCAGAAAGGTGTGCTGATACCAGCACATAAAAGAAATTTCGACATTTTCGGATCTCGAAAGCAGGCAAGGAGTTTCATATGAAGACTTTGACCAAATGCGACATATTTCATCGATAATTTTTGGTACATATATGTGGAAAGATGTGCAGATAACAGCGTACTTGAAGATTCTGACCAAATGCGACATATTTCATCGATAATTTTTGGTACATATATGTGGAAAGATGTGCAGATAACAGCGTACTTGAAGATTCTGACCAAATGCGACATATTTCATCGATAATTTTTGGTACATATGTGTGGAAAGATGTGCAGATAACACCGTCATTGAAGATTCTGACCAAATGCGACACATTTCTTAAGATAAATCATAGAAGTCTCATAGAGACAATACTATTTATATGAGAAACAAGGATTGCCCAGGGCTTACGACCTGTACGACCTTACGAGCTGGCTTAAATGATCACTCTACACAACGCAACGTTCTCCAATTCCATCATAAGTAAATTCACACATTATCAACATTTTTAAAGTTCTACATATGTTCCAAATCTGAAAATCTATCGTTTATTTGAAGGGACTATACTAGAGACATCTGTAGTATTTTCTCATCAAATATACATAGATATCATAGCTGGTGATGATACCTCTATATTTTTAAGTGGTAGCTTATTGGTGTAGTAGTTATGGCGCTCGCCTAGTGATCTGGTAGCCGTTGGTTCGAACCCCATTCCAGGACACCAGCAAGTTAGTCCTATTTTCGTAGTAGAGGCTTTGGCTTAGTATAAGAATATTGATGCTACGTGTATTCCGTTTACAACACATCTCCATAAATATCGTGGAATATTCAGCAATATTATTTTTAATGTAGGTATATAAGATATTTTACCGAATTTTACATATACATATATACTAGAATACGCCTGAAAATCAATATTAAATTTTTTTTAACTCCTTTCATACACTAGCATATATTGTCTGTAAGACTTCTACATTTTATCTTAATTAATTAATCATCCCTCTGGGGACAAAATCCAGTAACTATGTTCTCAGAACATACCTCCATATAAAAATATTGCGACATAATTATTTCATCGATAATTTTTGGTACGTGGATGCGAGGAGGTGTACCGGTACTGCCCATTAAAAAATCGAAATTTTTCGATCTAGAAGGAAGCCAATGCGACATATTTCATCGATAATTTTTAATCTGTGCATGTGGAAAAGTGTTCCGACGCCAGCACACTAAAAAACATTCGACATTTTCCATTTTCTAAGGAAGCCAATGAGCGTCATCTCTTTTTCACATACTTGAATATTCTGTTCAAATGCGACATATTTCGTCTATTTTTGGTACGTGTATGCGGAAAGTTGTGCAGGTAGTTACTAGGTAATGCAATCCCGATCCCGCGAGATCGGGATCCCGCGAGATCTCGAGGCATTTTACGAGAACAATCCCGAACCGAAAAATCGGACGAGATTATCGGGATTATCGGGATTGATCAACATTTTTTTGGTTTTGTATGTATACTTGTGTATGTCTGTAGAGCTTTTAGTAAGTACTTAAAACTTATGTTCATGTCACATTCAAATAATGATAATAGCTTTGAATAATATTTGCTGTATTTTATCAATCTAACATAGCAATAAAAACTAGTACTATATTGACTGATTGATGCTTGGAAAAATGCCTACAAAAACTTTAATGCAATGATTAATAATGAACATTTTATTAAAATTGCTGATATAAAAATGCCAGGCATTGTCGTTAATTGCTATTCAGCTCTATAAACAAAAAAAACACAAAAGTATTCGGGATCCCGATCCGTAGGGATCCCGCAGGATTGGAAATTCTAATCTCGAGGGATCCCGAAATGGCAATCCCGACTCGGGATTGCATTCCCTAGTAGTTACTAGTGAACTAAAGAAGTTCTACATTTTCCGTTCTAGAAGGAAGCCAAGGAGTGTCATTTAATTTTCACATATTTGAAGATTCTGAGCGAATGTCTATCTCCTACAAGATTTTCTCTCTATGTGAAACTTCAGCATTTCCGGTTACCAGGGCCGTAACCAACGTTCGCTGTAATTCTTCTATGTGTACTGACTCTTAAACTCATCTGAGCGGTAAATTTTGAAAATTTATAAAAAAAAAATCTTGCCCGATTTTTGTACTTTATTTCACTAAAGTCCAACAGATCAATCATTAAAAAATGTTGGTCAATGCAAAAGTAGATCTGATTGCGGGGGTTGGGAACCTGGGTGCGCAGACAAATATTTATATTGTATTATATTATATTACAAATTATATTATATTATACAAAACGAAACACTCTCTTAACTAAAATATACAAAATACTTAGGACTCGTCATAGACAGACACCTCAAATGGACCATTCATATAGACAAAGTGATTGACTCATGACTAAACTTACTAACCTATTCCGCAAATTACACGAAATCACACCGAAAACGATAAAACTTCTGATGTAGGAGGCATACGTTAAGAGTAAAATAGGATATGATACCCTTTTGGGGAACCGGAAACAAGGCAAACCTAAACAGACTTCAACGAGAGCAAAATAAAATACTGAAAATGGTCTACAATTTGAAATACCTGACATCAACTGAAACGGTTTACCGAATAACACAGCAATTAAACGTTGATAAAATTACAAAAAACGAAACACTAAAACTCATTCCCAAACTGGCAAATGGCGAAATACAAGACAAATACATTAAATTACATGAAAATCATCAACATTACACAATAACATGACTCAAGCCAAAACAAAAATAGGACAACGACCTACCACAACAGACCAAACAATTGACTACTCACAATTACAAAATAGAAGTGAGAAAAATGCTAAAACTCAACCAAATATAACTTTGTGTCATTATTATTATATTATCATATCAAACTATTATGTAAAATGTTTTCCAAAGATCTTCCAGGTCTCTATCATATTATAAATAAATAAAGGCATAAAAAATATTTATTAAAGATATTTGACGAATAAATAATGATAAAAAAATGGCTTTAATACAATTGGTCAGTATTTTATTAATAAAATGGTAAGTAGGTACATAGAAAATATATCAGGGGGAGGAGAAAAGGTAAAAATGGAGGGAGGAAATGTAGCCTATGTTACCCGCCGAGTCCTGAAGAATAAGTTTCCAAATTTTGAGCCCGATCAGTCAAACGGTACAGATTTGCATCGAAAATATATCAGAGAAGGGGGAGGGTTAAAAGAATAGGGGATAAATGTCGGCTATGTTACTCGCCGGGTCCTAAAGTATAAGTATGCAAAGTTTGAATCGAATCAGATAAACGGTATAGATTTGCATAGAGAACAGACATTGAGTTTTATAGGTATAGATAGTCAGTTTAAATAAATGGTCAGTACATTGTTGTAATGTCAAAACAAATACATAAGAAAATCTAAATATAAATACATAAGCATTAGCATACTAAGCAAATCTAAATATAAAAAAACTAACCCATAAAAACCAAGTTTTTATTTTACTCCCTTTCTTTGTAAATTAAGTTTACCATCATGTAATAATTGATTGACTGAAAATGAAACATGTCTAGACAAATATCTATGTCAAAAATCTCTAAAAATATCTCTTTATTATTTGGGTTCTTCCCAAAAAACCGAAGTGTGCTGTCATCTATGAACCAATTGTCATAAATTTTCGAAACTCATAGTGAAATACCTATTTCAAAAACTTGAAAAAACCAATTTGAAAAAACCAGTAAAATTTCTAAAAATCCAAATTTATACTATAATTATTATTATTTTTTAACGAAAATTTGATAGATCTTTTTGATCATCGCCACGAGTCTGCTTGCAAAGTTTCAGCTCGATTGGCTCACGGGAAAGGGGTTAAAAATCGATCCAAATTTTTTCGTCAAGAAAACAAGCAAGCAGACGCCACAAGTTAAAAGAAAGGAAGTAATAATAACATTTGATTTTGATAAAAATTGTTAAAATGAAAGCTAAAATAAAGACGCCGAGAAAAAAGAATGCAAAGGAGAAACCCGTTGTCTGTGAACATCGTCGATACTGTATCCGCAATAACAATCGATGTTTTTGGACCACTTTTGAGAAGCGTCCGGGCCCGGCGAGCTCGCGCCGGCTAAGTGGCGTTCCATACCTCACCGTTTACAAAATCATTATAATTTCCTGCTTTTGAGGATAGTCATAATGGTATAATGGCCGTGTGCCCCGGCTTTTTGGGGTCATTTTCAAAACGGAAAGACAGTGCGTTTACAAAGAAAAAAAAATCTGAAAATATCGACTTTTCGTTTCCTTCCAGGAAATATTATATACACTTTGGCTGAAATGTTCGACATGAAAGTATGCATTTCTTTTCAATACTTCTGACTTATTTTCTATAAAATAATCACTAAATTAACCTATATGGAATATTAAAAAATTATTTGCTTTAATACTAGCATTAAAAAAACTTTTCGGAAAAATATTTTTCAAATTTCTGATTTTAATAATTTTATTAGTTTACATGAAAGCGGATTTTTTTTAATATTCCGTATAAGTTTCTGTTGTGAAAGTCCAACTTTTTACTGAAAATAAGTAATAAATATTGAAAACAATGCAAACTTTGATTCGATATTGCATGAAGAAGACTTCCCCGAAGTTTATGCTACTAGCTGTGAGATACCCTGTATATATACTGTCACGGAATTGTGGCTGCGGACGGTAAATTAATTAAATTAATTTAAGTTGAAGCTTGAAATTAATTAAAGTTTTATTCATTAATAAATATCATTGGTCTCGAATTTAATCGGAGTATGGTTCTTTAATTCACACCAATTTCGTGATTCGTACTAAATGTCACTCCTGATATACTGATGTACGTTGCTCAAATCGCTCAGGCTCGCACTAGAAAACTCCGCATGTAAGTATCCCGATCTCGCCGTTATGCTTATCGCTTGTTTATTGTCTCTGGTCGATTCGCACGGATTCACCTTTGTACGGTTTTGTTTTCTACAGCTGTCAAAACAACTGCGTGTTCGGCACGATGCCGCTACTTATTTACAAGACCCGATGTTCTAGATGCTTCGCGAATTGCTCTGCACATTTCTAGTGATTTCCAATTTATTGTAAAACGTGTAAAGTAAAAACCTAAATTATGTGCGGTTCTTATTTTTGTTGCTTTGGGTTTTTCAGTCATGATGTTGTCCATTTTCCAGGGGGGGGACTTCCGGCAATCTTTCCCTTCATTATAAGGTGCAAGATCTAGTACTTCTCTGGATGTCTCATCACATTTTTTAATTACTTATTTTTCTCTATGCATCCGTACCATAACAAACCCTCTTTAATAGGCAATATTTCTATGTAAATCGACTCTAATAGGTCCATCTTCACTAAAGTGAGCGACACTTTTCTTCGTGCATTTTACTGCTGTCGAAGAAGAATTTTTTAAATTCCCACCTATGCTTGGCAATTTAAATCCAATCACTTGGATATGCACTGTTACAATCCATCTGCTTCCACATCAACGCGACTACACTTACCGTAACAGGTGGAATGCAATCAAAGAGCATTGTCAATCAATCCATTGATGACTTCCTGGGTCCATTGCGGAGGAAAATAGTTCAACTGTTCCAAGAATTCAAATTTAATCTCACACATGGCTGGGTAGAAGTATTCACAGAAAATCTGTAAAAATAAATAAATGTATTCTTCTTCTTCTGGTCATCGAGCCTTGGCAATTGTGTTGACGATTGTAATTTTGTTTTGAGGTTTCCTCATGCGCTGGGCGATGATGCTAATTTCATTTTGTCGCAATCAATCGCTTGTCAGACACATCTACTTCTTTCAGCCTATTCCTTTGCTACTAGGAACTATTTTTTTTTTGTTTACAGGTTTTCTTGCAGCCATTGATAATCATATACATCAGTGATACAAACGACAGAACCTTTGGACAATTACAAGAAACCCTAATTTCGCGGGAGTAAGAAATATGCAAAGAAAAAAACCTTACAGAGAACCAGGAATATTTCAAGCTTATGAGAAATGGAAACCAATTTATAATGCCTAAATTCAAAACAACCCAAATGCAGAACCACTATATTTACAAAGCCATTAACTCGTACAATAATTTACCTATCGATATACGCTGCATCAGTAACCTCTCACAGCAAATCAAAAAAATTAAAATCTTCCTAAAATCAAACTTATGGTAAAAAATAATTTAAATCTATAGCTTTTTTCAAAATACTTCAATACTTCATTATCAAATTACCTCTATTACCGTAGTATTAAATGACTTGCATATGTACCTATATATAATAATAAGAACCGAGGCTCCCTCATCAGACTCAAAAGCTTCTCTTCACTGATGAGGTCTGCACGATTAAAAAGTAATAAAAAAATGTTAATTCGATAAGTAAATATATAAGAATTGTATTTGTACCATATATTAAATAAATTAAATAAATTAAATAAATAAATAAAAACATATGTCGGTTAGACAGCTCTGTGTAGGAGGCACAATTCATATCCTAGCACACTTGCTCAAGAATTTCACGGCGAGGGCGCCCTCTGGCAATCTTTCTCTCTACCATTCCCTCCAGTATACAACATATATTTCTTGTGAAATGGAGCTTTACCGGCGAAGCGGATGAAGTATCGATCATAAGATTCCATCCAGACAAACAGGTGAAGCTAATAGAAGTGCGGTAAATAATAGAACACTGTATCCCCCAGGTATCCCCGCCACCCTGAACTACATCAGCCTGATAGAGGAGAGGGGCAACAAGTCCCCGGGACTGCGGCCCTACCCGGACCTGGCCGCCAACACCGTCGGCAGCCAGGACCCGCTGGTCAACGTCTACAGGACCAGGGTGGACGCCTGCGACAGGCTGTGGTTCGTGGACATCGGCATCCTGGAAATACCCGGTGAGAGAAAGGTTATTTATTGTGTATGCACAGAAAAAAAGAGGCTTGCGGATTGCCCTAGTTTTGTGAGCATGATTAATTATCGTAAATCTGTCGTTTTGGCACGAGATTTTATGCTCCATTTGAAGAGTATTTAGTAAATTCACCGAGGATAACTTATTTAGAATAATAATAATAAGAAGAAGAAATATAGATCTATCCCTTCCGAAACCATGTTTCCAAATCACTACAAGCAAAGGCAACTATATCCATTGCATGCAGAGCATGTAGTAAATTGGTGTATATGAGCATACATGATAGGAAATATGTCACCTAGCAAGTTTACCTTTAAAATAGCTAGTAAACTTAAACAAAACATGTCGAGATGTAAAAAGCCATATGGTAGTTGTCAAGAAAACGGTTAGTTACATAGTTTTTGACGAAGTTTGTTCTTCAACGACCCAAGTGAAAAGGTGTGGTGCTCTTGTAATTCTCTTCGGGACATTGCGATGTTCGTAATTTACAATTTCAGATGAGTCAATGCGATTGTTAAGTCCATTATCAAGATATTTCATATCGCTTATCATTCGTCTGCCTTCAATGTCTAATGGTAGATACCCTTCTTATATGCTTCGACATAATTTTCGATGTGTTTTTTGAAATTCAATTTTTTATTGAAAATCTGCCGAATGTGTTAGACGCATTTTGTTTGTTGTTTATTTTTCTTAATTATGCCCAGCTTTTCATATTTATTTATTTATTTTATAAAAGCGATTGAACGCACAAGATCAGAAAAATGAAATTTAAAAAAAAAATAATTTAAGATTGAAGAACACGAACTCATTTTTAATTATTATTTTGGTATTTTTTTAAATTTGTCAATTAGATCCACCAAATATTTTATTTAAATTTATTTATTTAACGCCGTTTAGGGCTACAATATTAAGCAATAAGACAAGCTACAGTAGGTATAATTAAGAACACTTCTTAAACCTTATCAAACAATTGACACCGAGACCATGAAAATAACCGAAATGTTGGTAGTTACCGACAAGATAATATAGGAACTTTCTACAAACGACTCCTTGATATTTTTTTTTAAGTTTCAATAGACGAAGTTTACTTATTTTTCAAATATGTTTGAATTTAATAAGATTAGTGGCAAAAACGTCAAACTGCTCGTATCTGTTTGCTAGTCTAGGAAGCCTTCAGAAACTTTCAGTTTCACGGTTGATAATTGTGATGTCTGGGTTCTTCGATAAAAGATGTTGGTACAGTTGTATCTTTATTTAGGGTAACAATACAGTTCGCTTAACAGTGATACGGCAATCTTATACAAAGTCTATAGCGGTCGTCTCCAGATGTCAAAAGCGCTCTCCCGACTGGCGCGCGACCTTATAAACATTCGCTCTCTGTCTCTTTCATGCATCGCGACATACGTCCCTCAGATCTATTACAATAACTTACGTTTATAAATTATACGTGACTCCACTAAAAATAAAACAATAGGAAAACAAATAATGTACCGACTCCGCGATCACCGTGTAGCACCCACGATATAAATCGGCCGACGATCGATCCGTCGATTTGGTAAATTGTCAGCGATTAAGGTTCGATTAAATAATCGGTCCCCTTTCTCAGGGCGCACATACACCCAGACACACAGACTGCTGGGATTGTTATTACTGTTGTTTTCAAGTAATTCGGAGCAATTAGGCCCGGGCTGCGGTCTGGGGCCTAATGGGCCATAATGCACGACGCTTACATTTTTTCACAAATAAATAATATCGACGAGTTCTAACTATCGGGAAATGGGTCAAGATTTCAAAAATATTGTAAAAAATGGATTTCCGGCAATTGGCGACGTTGTCTTGGTAGACTGATGTGCAAGGTGAAATGTGGTTGAACAGATTCAATTGCTTTTAGTGCCTACGACGGTGAGAAACTGTCTACAAACAAACAAACACAAGAACTGTCTACACTTTAGACACAATACACATTCAAGGTTTTTTTTTAATTTTTATAATTGCATAACAGATTGCTCCATTTACTATGCAAGTTATGACGTTAAGTGAGTACCTATATGGAGGCGATCTTCTGTTTGATGCTTTCAATGCCACCATTAAATATATCGCTCATTTCATTTAAGAGTTGCACACTACGCGTTACGGTGTGCTTATTCATTACATCCATTCTGCATTTTGGGACATGGAATAACGCGTGACCTCGATTTCGCAAACAATTACTAGTACAAACAGGGTATACTTCTCTAGCAAGTTTTGAGCGTCAATTATATTTCTTAAAATTTTGACCTCCAACATGACTAGACTCTCCTGTCTGCGCGACTCGAGGCTGATGTAGTTGCATTCCCTCAGCAGTATTCCATGGTGCGTGAATGCAGGATATTCTCCTGTTCTGCGCATGTGTAAGTAGCGCAAGAATTTCTTTTGAATCTGCTCAATCATGTCGATGTATTTCCTTTGGTGTGGGCTCCAAACTGTCATTCCATATTTTAATTTTGAACGAATAATGAAATTGTAGATTTGCTCGATGCACTTCTCATTCGAAAATCCTTTTGACACATTACATTTCTTTTCATACAATATGCGCTTACCAATCGCACTGACCGGATCATCGGTCGATCCGCTGGTGGAACGCACGCTTCGGCGTCTGTCCGGTTTTCCGCCCACGGAACGTACGTCATCGGAAAATCGGCGACGTCGCGTCTCATGTTTTACATGCAACGCACCACATTCTACGGATCATCCACACCACGCACGTACGCACGAGTGTTTGTCGCAGACTGCATCCGCCGCGGAATATAGTATGTGGCTGCTAAATTCAGTTGCGGATTTGACGCGGCGGAAGATGAATGTGAATGGTATCCCCCGCTTACCCAGGACCGTTCTAAGGGCAAAAGCTTCCATATCGGTCCTACTCAATCGTCTCCAGGTTGACATTTTTTTAAACTAACATGTAAGACTGCGCTACCCCGCGCAAGTCGTATAAACTGTTGCGAGGCGGCGAGGCCGCATGAACAAAACCATTCACTGTCCACGCCTTAAGATAATGTCTTTATTTAGGGAAAGAAATACAAAATTACATATTATAGATAAAGAAACAAAATAATTTATATGTAAGAAAATAAAATAATCAATCAAGTAGTATAATGAAAGATACACAGGTAGAGAGAAAAAGGTATACGCATTATTACTCCCTTTCATTTAACTCGTAGCGTCTGCGGTTTGTTGTCTGCCGGAAAAACTTTGGATCTATTTTTAACCCTTTTCCCGTGTTCCAATCGAGCTGAAACTTTGCAGGCAGGCTTGTGGCGATGATTTATCATCGTTTCATCAATTTATCATCATTTATTAATGATTTAACAAATTTTCGTTTACAATAATTTAATAATTATAGTATAATTTTGGATTTTTCGAAATTTTAATGGTTTTTTTCAAATTGAAATCAATACAAATGAATGATGACCCCGATGCGTTCAGTAGGCACGAAACCTGATCTAATAAATATAATAAGTAATAAAAACTTAGTTTTTATGGGTTAGTTTTTAGAATAATAAAATGAGCATAAAGTATATGAAAAATATAAGGAAAAGAAGATTAAAGTAAAATAATGTAGTAATAAATTAAAATAATGTAGTAATAAAACAGAAGTGAAAATGACAAAAACAAAGAAATTCAGTGAAGTAAGTACATATAACGAAGAAAATAATAATACAAAATAATTATACTAATACTATAATCCCACGGCGGCGGCAGTAGATGGCTTCAAGTCGAAGACAGGACAAGCAAAATAAAAGTAGAGAACAAACCGCCCCCAACAAGGGGGAAGATCTTTTGGAAGACACGCTCAGTGTGGCGCCGGCCGAAAAGTTTGTAACACGTTGTAAGTTGTAACCAGTTGGTTTACGCGATTTATCGCTAGCAGTTGCGTAATCGGCGGTCGCCGATACACCGTATACCGATATTTTTTGGGTTTATTTTATCTTGTTATCTAATTTATCTAGTATATTGGTTTAATTATCTGTTATTTTAAAGGTCTCTAATTATTACTGTTTGCTTGTGTACCTACTAATCATCGTGTATATATATATATTGTTTATTTTATTTTGTTTTATATTGTTACATTTTATATTGTTATTTATCTTAAACATGTTCTATACATATTAAATTTTTTAATTATTTACTGTAAAACTTGTTTTATGTTAGGTATATAAAAATCCTTTTAATTTTCTTGTACTGTATAAGCCCACTAGGGCGTTTATATTTCATTAATAAATAAAAAAACATGAATATTTGATACTTCTCTTCATTATCGCCATTCATTCAATATACAATATTCTTCATTCGCAAAGTAATATAGCCATATTTTCAGATGGCAATTCGAAATTCAAAAAGAACAATTTATTGCAATCGGCAATATTATCATTGATGCAACAGATAAAACATCCTGCTTGTGTAATTATGCCTTTGACCACGCGCGCAGACAAAGTATGTACCTACCTACTAACTGCATGTGTGTAGACTAAAATATGAATTATGACTTAAAGAAATATATGATGACAATACTATTTAGATTGCAATATGTTATCTAACGTCATGCACATAATTTATGGGCATGCCATGTCTATGTTTGTGCTAAACTAAATAAAATAAAATAATTTGTATGTCAATGTCGATAATATTTGACTTGCTCTCATATACGCACAGAACATGTGAATAACCTTCATTCGTGTACTACGAGGATCTGTTGAGAGAATGCAATTATCGCAGCCTCTAGGCGCGATGACAAGAAGGTCTAATGATATTCGCCCGTATTCCGAAATTAATAATATTGGGATCTTATGGACGAGAATAAAAATAATTATTTTTTTATTTTTTTTTATTTTAGGAATCTCTAGGAATCAGTACAAGTTATTATAATGGAATAACGTATTGGGTAGTTGGTAGAACAATTTTAGAGATCCACGGCATAAAATATTAAGTCAAGCAATAAAGGAAACATATATATTAAAAAGAGGGATAGGAGTGGGAGTTAGAGGGGGAAGTGGAGTGAGGTTGTAACGTAATCTACCTGTACACCTAAACTAAATACCTAACTATAAAGTTTAATAATATAAGTTTTACGAAAAGCCCAAAGCTTGAGACTTTAAGCTACCGCATCGAGCTTTATTACAACTTTTGTGACTTTTAAGCACACACTTTATGCTTTAAGCTACTAGATAAAAACTTAAGTCGAACTTAGAACTTCGGAAGTATATTTACATGAAAGCTAATATTATTTTTTTTTTTGTTAAGAATTTATATTTTCAAAATTGGCCAGTCGTGATCTATCTAGTGGTTAGGAAAATTCCCCCTCCGTTGTGTCCTTAGCTATCCAAAATTCTTTTGATATGTGGTGAGATTCGTATTCTTATTAACGCGACTAGACTAATATAGAACGAATTCTTACCTAACTATGGAAGTAACACACGTACGAACTAATCCGTACTCGTAATTACCATAAGGTATTTATTTACTTAAGATGATAGAACGCCTAACCGTTAACGACTAGAAATCCACGTATAATCTTCGAACACTCATAGACGAAATGCCAGAGACATCCATATATATATATATATATATATATATGTTTTAACATATTAGGTCCTTACATATGAAATTGGAGTTTTGCCGTACTGGCAAATTTGATCTCAAATATTATCTCTTTGGTTAGGAATTCCAAATCCAAATTTATACAGCTATTTACTCATGTATTTGTGTTTTGAAAATTACAATTCATTTGT
>JADDOH010018671.1:0-10343 GCA_016648135.1 Agrypnia vestita
CCGTACTCTCCGGACCTTGCCCCAACAGATACCATTTTTTTCGAAATTTGGATAACTTCTTGCAAAGGAAAAAATTCAACTCCGATGGGGCAGTCCAAACCGCCTTCAAAGATTTGATTGATTCCCGTCCGAATGGTTTTTTTAGTAAAGGGATCGATGAACTACCTATGAGATGGCAAAAGTGCAAAGATAGCAATGGTACGTTTTTTGATTAAATAAATATATTATAATAAAAAAAAATCGGCTTTATGTTCCTCCCATACTAAACGCCAATTTCATATGTAAGGACCTAATATCTCATTCTATTGTATTGTATTATACTGTATTGTTTGCTGTTGATGACAGTGAAGCGGTTTGTGTAGACGCTTCCCCGCGCCGCTTGAACTCATGTGAGTTTAAAAAGCGCGAAAAGGATGACCACTTTAGAATTAAAAATGTCAAAGTGGGTGGCAAAAGTGTAGGGCCGATATGGGAGCTATTTTTCATAAAACGGCCCTGGGTATTTGGTGGGTCCCTCTTCACTAGTGGATAGAGTGATGAATATTGAAGTCCTCCGGCATATGGAAAAGGGTCAAGAAGTGCTGCAAAACATCAAGGTAAGAAAGCTTGAGTATATCTGGCCAATTATAGGACCAAGGTATAGTCCAAACCAACTCAACTCAATTTGACTGAGTTATCCCCTGCAGCAGTAAATAGATGACTAAAAGAAGATGAACGTGAATTGATTGAAATAGTAATTTGATGTAACTGAACAAAACAATTGAGAGAAGATATAGGAGTGATGCTTTAAATGAAATTTTAAATAAAAATGTTTGTCGAGTATTTTCTCGCGTACATACAATGCAAATATTTTTTTTACTCTTATGGGAGTTAACCCGTAGTGCATCGTATCGGGTTTGACATGCCCAAAAACATTTCTGACTCTCGTTTGTGCTACAGTTCTGTCATTTATCTAATAAAATCAAGTTGAATGTTGTTTTAATATTTAACTGTTTGCTCACAGGAATTGAAAGGGGTATATTATAACAGTATTCAAATTATTTTATAATTAAATCAATAAATTTAATCAAAACATTACAATACAAGGTTATAAAAATGATAATTTTTTATTAAAATGGGAAAAACATTTTTCTCATTCTCTTTTCTCATTTATCTCATTTTATTATAAATCTCGTTCAAAGTAAGCTTTGTAATGCGCACACTTCTTTTAGTGATTCCGTCATTATTGGAGACACCTTTAGAGCGCATAATTTGGAAAGGTGTTCAGCTGGGCCGTCGTGTTTGCATGTTTTCTTATGATTCAAATCAGGTTCCCCAAAGCATATTCCCCCAGTGAACCCGAATGGATTCTCATTATTATAGAATTGACTTTGTGATTGAGTTCTTGACTGCTTACTATTTATATTATTGTTTACTTGACTACTTATTCTATATACTGTATTATTAACTAAGATTTGATGTATTAGATTTTCTTTTCTTTCCTTCCAATTGTTATATAATTAGATTACACTACCTATACCTTTGAGTGTTAGTGGTTATCCCTCACCACACACAAGAATATAATTCCTATTGGTGAGGTATACACACACAAAAAATATCGATTTGTAAACATTTATGTATGATTGTAGAAAAAAAATTTATATATATATATATATTATTAATTAAATAAAAAAAAAGGTCCATTTAGGGGCATTTTTAACTTGGAGAATAGCTAAAAATCACACGAAGATATGTTATTATTATTTCACTTAAATTTTGGTTTATTTAAGATTGTACAGTCATTGGTAGGTTTGTTGTGTACCGTACCATATTGATAAATTAAAAAGAAGATTCTCACTCTATCTACCGAGCCAGCATCCACCAATCACGGGCTCAATGCGGCTAGCCTGGTCTTGGTCGCTGTGAAGTACGTCACTGTTTTGCTCACCACCGTAGCTAGCAATATTTTCTGTACTCAACGCCATGTTTGTAAATAACAGAGCGTCAGTTAAATTAGTATAAATCACTACCAAATTAGGTCTACCAGTTTAGAGACGTACCCGTCTCTTCGTCAGGACCAACATTACACTACTATGTTCACAACACTTAACATCATAACCATTATTATTAACCTTTCACCTGTATATATCACACGCATGTTAATCTTGTCAAAGACAAGTATGCACTAATTTGCCTACAGAATGGAATCTACGAGGAAGAGGAAGTGAGAAGAGGCGGGGTCTAAAGTGGGTGTTACCAAATCTTTTGTGAAAGTTAAATTGAACAAAGGGCTGTATGGAAAAATGATTCGGTTAGCACCGTTCACCGCTTCCCTAATGCAAAAAAAAAATCTATTTTATTTAATTTTAAAACATTATTATTGGTATTCAATATTTTTACATCCCTTTTTAAGTCAAATTTATGGTTATCTTCTATGAGGTGGTTTGAGAATTCAGAAAAATTGTTGTTGTTAAGACACCTCATATTATGTTCTTCGATTCTTGTATGAATGTCTGTTGTATGTTTTAATGTCTTATCACAAAGCTCATGCTTTAATTTTTAAAAATATTAATAGTATCTCTGAAAATTGTTATCAATAAAGCACAATAGTTAAGCGTAATTATAATTTATCAATCAACCTATCCTACTACTGCTGAAATACCTCACGCATCACAAGCGCCACTCACACAATACACGGGTAGGCATTTTCTCACCAAAGTACGTACACTCATACCCGCCAAAATTCTGTACAGCATTTCACAACAATTTTTCAAAATAATTGAGTGTAACTCAATATATATAACACTGAAAGCGGCATCATGATTTCTAGTAACTACCGCTAAGGACAGTTAAGAGCAAATGTGGATAATATAGAAAAAGTTACGTGTTTTCGCCTCTGTAGACGAGTTTCGCGAAAGAAATTTCACTTCAAAAGCACTGGGTGCACGACACCCCAACGATCATCTGCGTCAGTAAATGCAACCCGGCGCAGGCCCCTCCGGGTTAAGTATCTGAATTCAGTAAACTGTAGCGAAACCTTTCAATGGGTCTGAAAAGATTCGATCCTGCGAGAAGTCTGTTTACACACTTTGAATATCTCTGCATGCGGAGGAAAGTTGTGAAGAGGAAATCTTGCAAAATAAAAAATGCATTTGAAAAGCAAATATTGATTCACATTGGAAACATTTCCATTATGATATTTCAATTTCGTCTCTCAAATAAATTATTTAAATACTTTAATTTTATTTTGTCAACTACACTGATGTAAAGCATTTAAAAGTACGCATTACAAATCTATATATGTATATAAAAATTCAGCCTGCTTATTTTTGTACTCGCAAAACTCGAAAAGTAATCAATTGATAAATTTTAACAATGATACAACATTCCATTCAATTATCTGCACGTTTTTATTTACCTTCTATGTTTTTATATATCCACTATTATATGGATGTCACACTTGGGACAGGTCAAAACATGTTTTTGAACATTTTGAAAAGCATCTGTTGGACGTAAAAGCAACACACGCTTTACTAAATAAATACCAAATACCAGACTGAGCCACAGCAACGCATGGCCGGGTACAGCTAGAAAGCAATAATTTCACAAAAAAAGAGACTGAAAAGAAATAAAGTTAATAAAATAATGCAAAATTGTACCGGCCGTAGAAAAATAAAATAAGTATATAAAAAAAATTCTAAAAATCTTGTTTGTAGTTCAAGCAAAATCAGAGAGTGGATATCAATAAACACTGCATAGCAGAATATTGAGAAATTGAATGCAGGAAATGCAACGTAAACACAAAAAAGCCCACAAAATCGAAATTAATAGGTATTGTTATTTAAATCGTGGGAGGAAAATTATAAACAACGCATTACCACAAGCAATTTAAAATATTCAAAGCCTTAAAACATCAAGAAAATTAGTTTGTAGTTAAAAAAATTAAAAATTTTCATTATGTGATCATTATTACTTATCTATAAAATACTCATTGCAATGATCCAATGATGATATCAGTTTGAAGCTCAGACAAAGTTTGATTAAATTTTAAGTGTGGCGAGTACTAACTACCCTATAATGTCGAAGCATGGACCCTCGAGATTGGCACTATAAACCGCTTAGAGGCGTTCAAAATGTGGATTCACCGTAGAATGTAAATGATATCCTGGACTTACATACAGCCAATGTTCAAAGATAATTACATATTTACAACAGTCAAGCTCCAAAAATCATCGTATTTAGGTCACATAATGAGAAGGGCCTTCAATTGGTAATACGGACTTCAAGACTGAAGAGAAGAAGTCAGAAGAAAACAGCTATCCTGGCTTAGAAATATCCGAGAATGGATCGGGATAAGAGAAGTCAAGATACAGATGGTTTCTCTTGGGTGATCGTCAACGTCGGTGACCCGACAGGATACCTAAAGAAGAAGAAAAAGAGAATATCCGAATTATCACTCCTAATTAATAAACTTATTTCCTTACAGCAACTTTCAAATTTCTGACAGTATAACTATTTGTTACCTATGATGAAATATGAACCTGTAAATGAAAAAGTTTATTTTTACACATTTTTATGGAAAATATTTTTTAACAATATTTATATGAAACTATATTCTTAGAACACAGTTACTGGATTTCTTTCCCAGAAGGATGATTAATTATTAAGAATAAATTATACACAGAGACGAAGCTATTTTTATGAGAAAAGTGGATGGAAGTCTCTTATACAATGTTATTGGTTATTAGGTGAACGTTACATTGTGTACAGTTATCACTTAAGCCAGCTCATACAGATTTTAAGCCATGAGCCATCGTATAAGAGACTTCCATTCACTTTTTTCATATATAAATAGCTTCGTCTCTGTGAAAATATTTTTGTTTAAATAAATTTTAATATCATCGCTCGGTAAAAATATCAATTTGCATTTTTTATATTTTTAATTTAAATTACACTTCGCTACAAATTTGATCAATTTTTAATTAATTACATATGTAGGCCTATATACAGATCTTCTATTATGCGAATTATCATCATTTTGTTTGAAATGCTCAACAGTAGACTAACCAAACCAACGTCACAGATATTTCAGCCATGGCATTCTTCTTCTTCCATTTCCTCGAGTTCTAAAAATGACCTAAAATAATATAAATACATTATTTCCATGTTAATTAACATATTAAATGAATAGTCATACATTTTATAAGAGTAATCCTCCTTTGATGCATTCTGTAAACACCCGTTTCACATTTTTCAATTTCTCGTGGAAATTTCCCGAGAATGGAAAAATCAATGAATATCTAAGGCTCTCGGTGCATTCACGTAGCAAGTACGTTCACCCTTGCCTTCAGGGGCTGGCCCCGTCCACGTCCCCCGCTATGCAGAATTCAGAAACTAGAATAAACACGCAAACATGCCCGGTAGGCTTTTGTCAAGCCAGGCCTGCGAATCTGAAGAGTTCGTCGCTTGTCTGGACCCTTATCCCCAGGGCTAGTTTATCGAGGGTTGCAACTGCAGCTGGTGCTTGAGCACGTATTTCGGAAGCAACTTTCCTTAGATTTATAGGAAATTTTAATGATACATACCTTGTAGAAATAAAATAAAAGTTTGACGTAATTTTATTTTGGGGTACTTCAACCCGCTTAGAAGACAAATTGTAAGATTATGCAAAATGCTACAAGTATGTATTTGAGAAGTCATGCTGGCATTTACGCCTGTCTTCTGGATGGCTAGATGTCTAAGTTTTTCATAAAAAGTTTATATCCTGAAGGCAGAGGCGTGCGGTGAGAACAAGAAGCATGACTTTTATTTAAACATAATTTGAAAATAAAATAGAAATTAAATATTTATCTGTCAAAATATTATGAAATATGAAAATATGTTAATTATTGTGATTGGAATATTACGAGAAATATTTATTATATCTTCGGTTTATTTCAAAATATATGCTTAGGAAAAAGTCGCGCTTCTTGTCTTACTATACCCCCCAGCCGGAAGGTGAATACTGAAAATGTGTTTAAAGTACTATGATTCTACAAAAAAGACGCAGAAAAGCCTGAAGATTTCGTCGGTTTATATTGCGTCAATAGCACATTAACGACCCCCAGCCTAGAGGAAAAAAAACTCTTAAGCGCAGTGCGTACAATCTGCGACCGCGCAAGAAATAATCGATACATCGCTAACTCCCATGGCGATAGGACACTGAAATGACAGCGAAAGGTTAAGAATCGAATCTCATCATCCATACGGTTAGTACAAATATCCTTTGTAAATATGTCCATCGAACGTAATGTAAACCGTTCATATTAATCTCGCTTCCACGATTATGTCTTTGATTGGAGAGACGCAGAACAGTAATATAAGATATATAAATATGTTCACTCCAGTGGATCTGTAGAATGCGGCGAAGGAATCTTTGGTGGAATATCGGTCTATAGAACGATACTTCTAACGCATCGTTCTATAGACCGATATATTTGTTTGCTGGAAAACATCTCTGCTATTAAAGATTCTATCGTTTAGTTTGGCGACAGTCGCTGAAGAATTTTTTAGACGGTTCTTAATCTCATCATCAAGCGAGGAATTTGATGTTAGGATGCTGCCTAGATTGGTGAAGATATATTTTATTTTTCAGTGTTGTGTGTATGTTTCATCTGTTGTCTGATCGCTATCTCTGCGGAGTCTGTGACGAGAGTGACTTTGAAGGATTTTCGGTTCGAATGCAAAATGATGGCCGGTATCCAGAAAATGCTCAGCCAGTGCTGATTTTTCTGGATGACCGAGTTTGCATGCCCGTTTGTGCTCGTTGACCCTTTTGGAAATTGTACTATCGTAATGCGCTATTTATATCATGAATTTCAAAGAAGTACAATTTTAACGCGAACCCATTTTTTTAGTTAGAAAGGCACTTTATCTGTTACGTGATATATTAACAAAAGGTTTTTTTGCATACGATATAAAAAATTGTATCGATCCTCTGTGCGGAAGCGGATATTCTCTTCCTAAAGTTTTCCGGGGAAGTCCCGAGAGAGCCGGTAGTAATCTCGCGAAGTGCACGCTACACACGGTCACGCGGTATCTGAATTATTTTATTTTACCTTGCATTTTGTAAAATACGTGACCTCTGATGTTTCTGAAAAGGAACCCTGCGAATACTTTCATTCCACGCCATCGAAAAATTCCATTTTAAAATACTTTCCTGGGTGCGACGCCTCTTCCCACGTATTCCCAGAATGCGATCAGGAATCATCTGATAGATGGTTCCCTTCTGAGTCACCGTCTGGTTAGCATGCCACTTCTTCATTGGTCAGGTGTATAAATAATAATTTTTCACCATTATTCGGATGTGACGATTCATGAAGCATCCACCAGATGTCTATCCTCACAGATGTACCAACTCTGCTTTCGTTATAATTATTTTATTGTTAAATGATTTTCATATGTTTTGGATTAAAAAATATGACAAATGTTAAATAATAAAATAAACATCGACATTGACATAATTTTCTTTTGCTCTCATGTAAGCCCTTTCGGGTTTCCACCCTCGAATATCAAATTATGATACAAGCGATATATAAAAATATAAGATGTGGATATATATACAGAAATTATGCAGGTACGTAATAGGTATATCAAATAAATAGGGCATACAAAGTAAGAAAGATATCGAGCGAAGCGAAAAAGTTAGTACATAACTAACATATGGATTAATGCTTATTATATTACGATTTATATAAATAATAAGCATAATAATAAGCATTAATAGATATGTTAGTTTCTTTATGTGGTAATATTATTAAAAAAATGATAATAATATTATTACTCATTATTATTATTAATTCAATATTATTACTAAAGTTCTTGATTACTCCCATTTATAGGAAATTTTTTTAGAATTGGAGTACTAGTTAAATTTAATTGATTATTAATAATATTTTGATTACTATTACATGATTTACTAATTTCTAATGATTCTAAATTATTCAATGTCAGACCAAAATTATTTATGTGTAAAATAAAAAGTCATAAATTTTAATCAAAACCGTGATCATTTTCTAATAAATGATTTGCAAGTTCAGAAAAACCATGATTATTCAGACATCTTAAATTTTCTTTAACTCTTACATTGAAATTTTATATTTGTATTTGTACAATCTTTACACGACAGTTTATAAACACCTGAACTGTTAATTATATTATCTTCATCTTTTGCATTTATGAGTAGTTTCCCTATATATATTATTATTTGTATAAAATGCTGGTCTAATATTTTTTGGTAGATATTTTGAAATTTGATTAAAAAATGTATTATTTTATAAAATTCTTCGCCAATAATCGTTTTTATTATTTATATTTATTTGTGAATTGTATAAAAATTGGTTAGTTAAATTATTCTTTAATTAATTTTATAAAATTTTATCAATTAATTCTGCATCCATTATTAAATGCGATTTGTTTTATTGTATTTAATTCAGTTTGAAAAGTAGAAAGAAACAAAGGTACATTGACAAGACGGTGTATCATTGAATGAAAACCTGAGTGTTTATTATTACTTAAATTTACACAAAGACAACCCCAGTAACACATACGATGAGTTATTTTGTCACTTCTATAGTTTTGAGATGAACAATCCCTTTTTTTATATTCTTAAAGAAGGTAATACAATAATTTTTATATTTGTACACAGCATAACATTGAAGTATATTAAATTTTTTATCAAAGGTAAGTGTCACATATTTTTTTTTTTTTTTTTAATAGTTGTTATATTGCTTTCATCCCTAATACCCCTGGTAGTTTCATATATAATTTTATCCTACTGTACATCACAGACGTTTGCATTTTCTTTCTGAATGGTAATCTTATTTCATCTTTTTTTCTGGTACAATGGTCATGTTCATTTTTTTTTCTTTCTTTATAATTCAAATATATTATTGTGTCCATTTATAATTTTAAATATAAATAGAAGCACCTATTAGTAAGCTTTCTAACATCTCTTTGATTATTTTGTATCGATTTTTTTTAGTATAATTCTCAATGCTTTATTTTAGAGTATTCTTAATTTTTTCAATCTCTCTTGAAATTGTTGAAAAAAGAGGTATAATTAAAAAGTAATTTATCTTATATACATTAAGCGTAGCGGACAGATCACGTAATGGAGAGAATTTTTTTGTTCTTTAGTTAGCAGAAACAAGCCCAATATTAGTGATGTGGTATATATATAAATATATATGAGAATGTTATGTTATTGATAAGTGTTTTCTCAAACTTCTAATTCTTTTTGATTTCAATCGTTTTTAAGTTATTCATTATGGGGTGTCGAGTGGAGCGGATTTAATTTATGGGACTGCTCCTCTCAAAGCTATTGTTGACAAAATAACTCAGTGTGTATTTTACAATGTTTCATTTTGTGTTAATTAAAAAAATAATATGTACTTTACGCACGTCAATGATTATTTTCTTTGATTTATGACTTTTCCTTACCTGTCCTTGATAAAATTGATTCTCAAATTCCTTGTTTCTTGAATTTGTGATACAACATTTAATTAAACAGCCATTTAATTAGACAAGAATGATGTCAAATGTGATTTTTTTTTATTTCTTATATTTGATTTTTATTAATTCGAGTATAATATACTTTTATTTACATTCTACACCATTTCTTCGCTTCTTATTTTTTGTTCATTTACAATTAAAATAAAATAAAACTGTTCACGATTAAAAAAAATAAAAATATATCATACTCTCTGTTTATTTATCTAAGACAAACAATTTATTATATTTATACATACACATATAAAATATCGCAATTACGATAAATTCTCGATTTACGTCGCGCAGCCGGCCGTTTGTTCCGGGGCAATCCTGACTATGTTTGTTAAAATGCGGGGCAATCATCTGGATAAAAAACTAACCCATAAAAACGAAGTTTTTATGGGTTAGTTTTTTAATTTAAAATTAAGACATATAACATAACACTAAACTTACAGCAATTTAATATATTAGGTCCTTACATATGAAATTGGCGTTTTGCCGTACTGGCAAATTTGATCTCAAATATCTTCTCTTTGGTTAGGAATTCCAAATCCAAATTTATACAGCTATTTACTCATGTATTTGTGTTTTGAAAATTATAATTCATTTGTTTTTTCCTCAATTGTTTTTTTCTTTGCGCCACTCAGTTTACAAAATGAAAAACTTGAAATATCGCGTTATTTACGAGTACGAGTTCCACCGTGGCACCAGTGCTGCAGAAACGGCTCGAAGGATTAATGATGTGTATGGCGACGGTGCCGCAAAAGAAAACACAGTGCGTTTTTGGTTCCACCGTTTTCGTTCTGGAAATTTCGACCTGCAGAACAAGCCCC